>KK502429.1:464141-475025 GCA_000688735.1 Glossina austeni | reverse complement strand
AAAAAAAAAAAAAAAAAAAAAAAAAAAAAAAAAAAAAACGATGAAGAGAAAAGAGATACGAATGTTACTACAAACCAAACAGTAGTTGAAAAAGGTAAATAATTCGATTCATATATAGATGTACGCTTCCATAGACCGACTTCGTCAGACAAACAAACTCAAGACAAATGTAATAAAACAAGTTATCGAAGCAAATCCTTTGAAAACATTTTTTGTCATGGAATAAAGAAAAAAGAAAAACAGAAAACGAAAAAGAAAAACATATAAAATAAAAAAAAAATTTATATAAACGAAATCCAAAACAGACCCACATTGTCACTGACAATTGAAATCCATTGTTGGTTAGGTTTGTGTGAGCACTTTTCGATATACATATGTATATGTATATGTATATATATAAATAAATGTATATATATCTATAAATTTGTGTGTGTGTGTGTATGTGTGTGTTACAGCGTGTGTGTAAACAACAGAAACGGTTTTTTTGTCTTCGTACACAAAACGTTACAATCTCTCTATTGAATCAACAGGATGTCGATGCTTAAAAAATTAATTCAACGCAATATCACAAAACAACATTTTTTACACACACCAAACGGTAACAAAAAAAACAACAAAAAAAGAATCTATTTAAAAATAGAAAATAATCTTTTTTCATTCTTTTAAATGTTACCAATAATATTCCGATCAAACATGGCATCAACTAACGCAAACAATCCATAGTATTAGGAGAAATTTCATAAGCAATCAAAGTATGCTCTCATAGACAATACATTTTTTTTTTTTTTTTTTTTTTTTTGGTTTACTCCAGTAATACCACTAACGATTAAAGAAAGTGAATAGATGAATTTAGCTATGATCGTTAGTCTGGAAAATTTAATTTTTTTCCTTAGTCCCCTGCGGTGCTTGTCCTTTCCTTCTTTAAATCTAATCAAATATCGCTTGCAAGCTTTCGAGCTTTCTCGCCTATTATACTACTGTCTTAGTTTATTCCATGTTAGGGCCTGCTTCGATTCCGTCCCGGATATATAACTATCCTTGAAGCTTATGAAAGCTTTTGACTTAATGCGAAAAGCTTTCATTTAAAAATGCAACTAATGCAAGTAGTAGTCTTGAACGAAACGCGCTATTTTATACGAACCGTGTTACACTTTATCTCATTTACTTTATGAAAGCTTTCTTTCAGTTAATAACAATGACCTTGACTTGATGAATACTTATTACTTGCTAATTATTTTAAGACAAATAAATAAAATTCAAGAATTTCGTTAATTGCAATTTGTTTACTAATATATTAAACGTAAATCATATTTTCGGATGGAAAATATGGAATTTTTTTGGAAATTGCCGATCCATTTTGCCAAGTTAAGAGTAAAAGAAACGGATCAAGACGTGACTTGTAAACATCGCTCACCATTTCGCTGAAACAGACGAACGATCGATGGATGGATGTAAGCGTTGAAGGAGTGTAAAGCAGTGGATCGAACGAACTAATAGGGAGCTTTGAATTTAACTGATTTGCAATTATTCATCGAGTGTGTTTATCGGATCATCGGCAGTCATTGTCTGTGTAGACACAATTTACTTATTTATTTATTTATTTATTTATTTAACTATATATATGTTCGTTAGTTATTGTTGTTGTTGGTAAGAAAGCAACAACAATTGCGGCAATGGATGGTAAATCTTTAAGGATAATAGCCAGGGAAAAGTAAATCCTTAAAAATTAGCTGCAAGCAGTAAAGATAAAAAGCAGATCTCGTTCGCTGTTGCACTACACTACCCTTATATAAGAACATATGGCTTACTTTTCTTTTGCACAAGTAATAGATAGCGATTGTGTGTATGCAAGAAGGTCACATTTATGTGTTCGCTTATTTGCTGAAGGTGACATTTATGCAAATTCCAAATTGACGCCTTGATTCCCGCAGATGTTTATCTATAAAGAAGCATGCAACGCCAGATACAATGGGCGATGTTACGTGCATGGGGATGAAAATTAATTGATATTAATGTTGATACGTGTTTGTCTCTTTTATTCCAAGAATTGATTTTTTTTTTTTTTTTTTTTCAGATTGTCTTATATTGTGTTGGTATTGTATTGTTTCTCAGTTGGTTACGAAGTTATAAATGGAGTGAGAAAGAATATCTATTTTCTTGTACGGAGATATTGCAAAAGCTAATGATTTCAAGGGAAATAATTTCTTTTCCTTCATTTACAATAAACTGCAATATATAGTAGATAATAAAAACGGGAAAGAACACTGAAGTGTATGAATATATTTCTATAGATATCGACTAAGTTAGAGACTAAAATATAGTGCATTGAATTTTACGGCACAAACATTGAAAACATTTCAATGGAAAATTCTTAAAAAAGCTGAAATAAAGATGATAGAAAAACTGCTCGTTACCCTACAGTCTATAATAATTGCGGTTCAATATTATCGTTCTTAAGTAACATTTTAAGTTTTTCTTAATACGATTAACCTCCAATTGGAGCGATAGATGTTAAATGTTAGTCGTAGGGATTCATGCCAAATTTCTCATTAAATCCTTTTATATTTTATATCGGATACATTAAGAGAATTACAAATTTCCTGATCATCCTCTCACTCATTGCGCAACATGTAAACTGTAAAAGGTGTGACACTATCTTAGACAGTGACAGTGGCAGTGAGACCGGTCAAAGAGTGTGAGGAAGAATATTAGAACAATAAAAGCAGTTTTTATAGTGCCCAAGGACAAAGGCCGTTGAAAGTAATTCGGATCGGACCGTTTTTTAAACCATTGCCCATACAAAGCCTTGATTTGAGAAGTGGATAAATAATGCCCTACTATAGTAGTTGTACTTGTTAGTACTTAATTTTATGCTTAATACAACCCCTACGGATATTATTATTATCCTGTTAGCCTTTTTTAAATATCAAAAATCTTTAGAAAAAAACATTTGGTTTGAGGCTGTCACAGTTCACAACTATTTTACCTCCAACTTTGTTCTATACAAAGTATTCGGTATTTATTGCTCTGTAGCAAACCTGACAAAATAATCGCAGACTTTTCATTCCATTTACATGTTTAAAAAAATCATTTCGTGGGTAAGTTTCAGTTCAGCTCAGTTAGGAAAACTTTGTATCATCGAAGAAATAGTAGACTCGGAGAAAAAAGAAGTCAGCAGCACAAGTATCCCCTCGACAGTAACAGTCGAGCCCTAACACAATCAACGTATGCCAGTGCTTTAATAACTTTGGTTTTGTCCGAAGAGGAGTGAGTGAGTAATACATTTATAAAAAAAAAAAAAAAAAAAAAACTATTTAATTCGCTCGTTGTGTTAGCAGTCATCGATACCTTTAACAAATTATAACACCAGATTAAACCAGTTAAACTAAAATTTGAGCGTTTTTAATCACGTGTGTCTAGCAAGCGTTCAATAATTCCGAAAAATGTGTTGAAATGAACTTCGAACGACTTCAGGGACTGGTAAATGTTAATGTTTGTTTGTCAGAAGGTATTAGAGCAAATAGGAAAGCAACGTATACTAGCGAGTCCAACAAGAGAAATTGGGTTGCCACGTAGGTACGCATAGAAAAAGAGAAATCTTTGAGCGCACAAAACATCGAATTGATACGCCGTTCACTTTGACGCTGAAGGAAATTCTTTTTATTCTCACAAATTCGGGGGACAACAATCACCGACAACCGAGTGGTTAATGTTGTTCGAAGAACAGTACGTTATATAAAAATTAATTAAAGCGGACAAGTATTATATGTGCTCTGCTTTTGCCGTAAGGGCAAACATTCTCGAAAGCTCTAAAAAGACATCTGACATGAAATATTAATTACCTGTGTTTAGATGAATCAAAGAAATTAATTTTAGACAGAATGGCGACTGTGGCCGGTCTAAAAAAAAATTTGGAAAGTTGTTCACTTGTTTGCGGTCACTTTTTATTTTGGTAGATTGCGAAGTATTTGCTGGAAATCAAAGGGTCACTTTATAATGTCGAGGAGGAGCGAAGTGTATTCAGGTGAGAGCTGTTCATTTAAAGCCATTAAAAAATTGGTCGTCAGACCTTTGACCTTAAAAATTATTTGTATACCTTACACTAGTTGTTATACGGATGCCTGCAATACAATTTATTATACCAATCGTTCTGGATTCATTTTGCGAATCGGCTTAAACATGTCGATCAATCCATTTACTTGTCCACCCATTCGTTTCTATGCTTGATGCCTTTTTTTGTGTGTGCATGTTCACCCTACCGATCGTGATTTTCAAGATAATTTGATGAAATTTCGTAAATTGACGTGTTCTGAGACCTATTAAAGATGGATTCTATCGCATCATTTTTATGATCACGTTTTATATAGCGATCTATTTTGAAAAATTCCTTATGGGAAATAGTTTTTATGCAAATATTTTTTTGGAAAAAAATTAATAAACCGACATTACACAAATGGACAGACGGACAGATGGATATGCTAAAATCGATTGAGAATTTAATGCTGATCAAGAATATATAAACTTTGTGGGGTCTCTAAAGCTTCCTTCTAGGCGTGTCGACAAAATGAATATATCCTTTCGGCGATGTGTATAATAATTCGGACGTGTTAGTGTCTTGCTTTAAGCCTCCTACTATTTATTAGTATCATAATTAATATGAAGTTTAGAAATTTTGGACTATATTCATAAGCTCATCAACAGCATTTCATTGAGTTGCTGTAACGTAACTACATTTGATGGCTCGTTAAAGGTATAACTATAATAGCTGCACTAACTGATTAGGAATATATTGGAACCTCGGGCAGAATCAGAATTGTGAAATAAAGCAATACAAAAAGGAGCGTAATTCTTCTTCTCCTTCTCAGCAATCTGATAGCTGCAGTTAAAAACATTTTGTTCGACAGTGTAGTCTGTTGTACCTTTACACCATAAATACAGACTACGGATCATTTATTTTTATTGATAGTTTTATATGTATATATGTGTACATACATATATAAATATTTATACTCCCGTTTCTGTACGTGTGTATGTAAGCGGGGATTTTATAATTTTTTTTTTTTTTTTTCGTTTGTATTTTTGGTCTGCGTTATAAAGAATAGAGTCTGTTTTCCCTTTTTTTGGGACATTTTTTTTCTTATTTCATTGTTATTGGTGTGTGTATTTTTTTTTTATGTGTGTTGTTATTATTCTGTCAACATTTCGTTAAATTAGTTTTTTACCACCAACAACAGTTAAACTAGTAAATCAACAAACTTTATTGGTATTGCATGCACTTAGTTGTCTTAAACGAACGAATAAATGGTGCATGGAGGAAAGTCAGCATGAAGTGTTGTGTGGACATTTGTACTTGGCATTGTGTATGCATCTATATCTGTCTATTTATATATATATATATACATATATATATATATAGATATGAATAGGTGAATGGGTGGAGACAACAATCACAACTTTAGAGTTAATAGTCTAGTACTTCGTTTCGTGTGCGCTTAGTTCGAAATGTGTAGCTAAGCATATTCAAAATATTAAGTGAAGATGAGTGAGTATATATTTATTGCAGTCATTTAGGA
Organism: Glossina austeni; assembly: GCA_000688735.1. Taxonomy (NCBI): domain Eukaryota; kingdom Metazoa; phylum Arthropoda; class Insecta; order Diptera; family Glossinidae; genus Glossina; species Glossina austeni. The sequence goes on along the minus strand of KK502429.1, from coordinate 469,452 downwards.
ATGTTTATGCATATTTGTTCTTATATGTATTTAGATGCGTACATGTTTTGTGCTTTGTATGTAAACTGAAACAGAATTCTTGAGCATCGATTCTTGGTTTGACTTTGTTTTGTATTCGAATTTTGAAGACACTTAACAATTGAAATATTGTTGAAGTGTTTTCCTTTTTCATAAAATCGGTAATCATAGGCATTATAGATCGTCTTCTCTCTTCTATTCACCTCTATTTGCACTATCACTGAATTCATTGCCGAGGCTTAATTTAAAATTATTTTAAAAAATCTTTCAAGCAAAGAGAAAAAAAAAAAATATTTTTCATTTGTAAAAAGAGGCGAGGAGTGAAATAATTTCGGTCAGCTGCTGATAAATAATAGCTAAGGCGTGAAATACTTGAATGATTGCATTTCTTCTATTTTTTCTTTGATTTTCGTTCTTAGTGTTAAGCCCTAATACAGTTAAAATCTATGTACGTACGTTTTGAAGGGAAACTGCTTTTGAATCGTTAGACGGTTGGTTGATTACATTGAAATTTCGTGTCAGTTTTAAATCATTGTCTTCCATCATTCCTTGTGTGTTTGCGAGTTGTGGCAAGCAACGTTTTAAAGCGTTTGCGGTTTACAGAAACAAAAAAAGAAAGAAAAACGAAAAACAGAATAAAGACAAAAATAATGTACATTCCAACAAAAGCAACAACAACCATCTATAGCAGGAAAAATATAAGAAAAAAAAAAAAAAACACCTAAAACGTGATCTCAGAAAAATGATTTTCTTGCCATTTTTCATGTTTGAATTTTTTCAGGGATTTCATGGCCTCAAACATATTTTTATGTTGTTGTTGCTGTTACTGTTGTGGTCTGTTAATGTTATTGTTATGGTGGAGGTTGAATAAAAATCTAACGTGTGCTGGGAAATAAGGTCACGTTGAAGTAAATGTTGTTGTGTTTTACCAGCCACAGACAAACAACAGCCCAACAGCGCCACAAGTTAAGCAGATTAGAATATATATATATATATATATATATGTATATACATGTATATATGTATATGTATATATAATTTACAACAAGACCGAATGTCAAACACCCGCTACTTACACTAAATTCGAATAAGTTTAATATCTGAACCCTTACCTACCTGCACAACGAATGTCCAATAAACGCGTCTCAGTCACCTGTAGAATGCGTAACGTGAGCATATCTTCTTCATGAGCTGAAACCAATAACAATTCTTTTAATACAAATATAATCAATCGTTAAAATAAATTAATATCTTATGGCATTCAAGGGATAGCATACGATACGAGCCTATGATCGTCAACTGTTCATTTATCTTTTTTCCTACAATTTCCTACAAGCGATAGGATCTAAAGCATAGGATCGTCAGAGAAATGGCTGAGCACTCCCATAGAAAAGATGCATTCTTAACTTTGTCTTCTCAATACATTTCCTTTTTTTTTTTGACCCCCTTTTCAAGGGTTGAGAAGACAACGTAAAATAGAATTTGTAGTAAGTAAATAAAAGTTTTTCTCATAACAACATTTGGCACATTTTCTTTCTTAAGATTTCTTAAGGGATTAATAAAAAAACGCAATTTTGAATCTTGCACTGAAATAGGAGGGACTTTTTGAGGACTGGTCTTAAGCGGCTGGAATACAACCGCTTAATAAATCGAGCGTATCGTAATTTGATGATAGTATGAACGGAATAAACTTAGGCTAGACGGTAAGCGAGTCTTACAGCTTTCGTAACATTCATATCATCAATCGTTAGCAATCGATTTTCAATAACAAAAACAACAGGATAAAGCAATAGCATAGCATAGCAATAGCAATAATAATGGCATTGCCTGGATTTGGATGTTTGGTAACAAAGCATAACAAATGCTTTATGGTACTAAATTGTAAGTATGTCTGAACCGTGGCTAGGCTAAGGTAATGTTAATGATATAACTTTATGGTTTTTGGGCACCAATTCTCCTAACACTAGTTTGAAAAATGAATTTCCACAATAACAACGCAACTACCACCACCGCCATAATCATCATCACTGCTATGTACCGTATCTATGTTTTTTGTGGCCATCTAAAGCATCATAATTCTTATGCATATTTTAGTATAGTGAAGAGTTAAAAACATGACAGCCAGTCGTGCCGCATGCATGCAATACTCACACCATCATCATCACCAATCGCCCAATCTTGCATTAGACAATCGTAGTGCACACAAGCACTAAAACATAAAGTCAAACACACACTTGATCATCAACACTCATGCAAACAAAGTCACATCGTAGTCATCTTCGTAGTCAGAGGTGGATAGTTAATGCAAAGAATTCTTTTCAAGTCACACTTGCATTTGAGCGAAACCTTTCATTTATGTCTCTGCGTTGGGAGCGAATAAACATTTTTTCATTGTCTGTCAATTACGTAACTTGTAAATGATATCCGTGGACACTTTTCTTGTTATTTTTGAATTTTTGTTTTTTTTTTTTTTTTTTTTTTTTTTTTTTTTTTTTTTTTGTAATTAGGAAAAAAAAAAAAAAAAAGAAAGAATCTGTAGTGAGTTCTTAATAAATATTTTTAATTTTTAAATATTATATTGTAATTAAATTTTTTTATTCACTTAATTGTTTGCTTTTCCACTTGTTTTCAATTTCAATTTGGTCTTCTTTTCTCTTCACTGCAAACATTTCCCATTAGTAGAGATGCCAGCAAATTTCATCTGAGCCCTGTTTAATATTCAAACAAACATTTGCTGTAAGCTATACTCGCACACATACATACTGACTAATATTCGCACTATTGGTCGTAAGACATAAGTAATTAATATTTTACTCGGGTATGCGTTTTTTTTTTTTTGTTTTCTTTTTTGATGTAATTGAAAAATGTGGCATAGAATTTAATTTTTTAAGTAATTGTGAGGGCAAAAAAAATTTAGTTATAATAAAAAAAATAACAAAAACCAAAAAGGGATTCATTTTGGGAACAAAATTTTATTTTACAGAATTTTATTTGATGATGATCAGCAATGGACGAGATGAGCAACTTTAAGTCAGTCTTCCACCATTTTGACAGCGAATAATAAAGCAAACTGGCATCTGCTTCTTATGTATTTTCTAAACAATGGTAAAATACATACAACAAATAGTTACTGAGCCACTTTCCAAATTTACCTACAAGTCTCGTCGTCTTAACGTGTGCGAAGCAAGTTAGAAAAGCACATTTATTCAGACAAATATTGAAATTTATTTTTTATTATCGTCTTAATTAGGTGACTGCCGGAATTTTTACACACAATATTTTTATATGCTTAACACTTTCAGTAAATGTGAAATCTGTATCTGACCAAACTTGAAAATAATTAGGGAAATATTTTATTAAGTACAGTAACCAGCACCGTGAGCGGATCAAATAATTTTCATTTCTGATTTACACCCATTAACCGAGAACACAACTTTTAAGTTTTGCTTTTTTTCTTAATTGAAAAAATCCATATTTGAATGTATTCCAAGCAAGCGGGATAACGGATATGCGAACAAATATCGATAGAAAAATGCTTCGCCGTTTAAGAGTGGAATCTCTGGCGCGTAACATATGCTTAGCCATTTATGTAATTGTTTGGGGTCTGTTGCGTCTATGCATAATCTCCGTGCATTCGTGGTAAGAAATGGGAAAATTTTTCCAAGTAAAATTTAGTAAGCTTCAGAACATACTGAAAACCCCTGAACGTTTAATGCGATTATGTTGGTGTATGTCATATTATCGGTCAAAGATAATGAAAACGATAATTTCACTTTCTTTAGGCGCTGAGTGCTTTAGGAAATAAATGTGTTCCTCCCTTACATTGAGTATTTCTTTCTACGAATTTCCGGCATAGATTCATGCCTTCGGAAATACAGGAGCGATATGCATAGAAAATGTATGTTATGTTTTTTCTTTACATATTATCAATGAAATTCAATGCGTGTGATGTGGAGGCGTGTTGCTATATAGTTTCCTTAAACATCAGCATAAAGACTTTGCGTTCTCTTGTCGACGAATATTGGATACGCCTACAATGGAGGCATTAAGACTTTTCGGGGTACTTCCAACCTACTGAAAAAAGCAATTGCAGGACTACACGAATAAAACCGGACAAAAGCTGCAGAAGCTGCAGGTAAAAACGTCACAGTCAAACTAGTCCGACTATTAATGCTGGAATATTTATATAACGACTTCTTAAAAAAAAAAATAGGCGTTATGTGGACGGTGGCCAACGAAGTAGGCCGATATAATCAATGTTGAAAAAAGGTTCACCCTTAGACCAGACCGCGTCAGTGTACCAAATTTCATCAAAGAAAACGTAAAAGGAATTCAAAAAATGCTTCAGACATAATCGGTATAATAAAAGTTGGATATATTTTAAGTCCTTCTGGGCCTTCCATATATCCGAATAAACTTAATATGATTTGTATCACAAGTAATGCACGATATAGAAACGATCAGAATTAGCAAATGGTGAGCATAACAATGACTACATGTTCACAATAGTGATTTGATTCTTGAACTGGAAAAGTCGGTTTTTTGAAAAACAGGCTACACTGGCTAATAAATAAGTGTAACTAAGTAAATAAGGCGGAAAGTGGAAAGGCATAAGGTTGGCGAAACGCTATGGATGATGATTCGCTGATATTACACTTTATTCAATTACCTTCCCACTAAGCATCGGCTATCCTACGAGTATAGTTTCATGGAAAGTAATCGAATTTGTTAGAGTAAAGAATTTCATCTTTTTTTACCGAACTAAAAACGAAAGTGCGCTCTCTTAGACTGCACTGACTTAAGCGAATGTAATCTAATGAATATTAATAAGAGATTTTCGCTAATCTATTCGTAAATAGGGGCAATAAGTTAGCCTCTAAATTAAGTGATTTCTTATGAGCCCGCAATAAATAATGCTTCTTGTTGTTGTTGAACGGAAATCTCACCTAAGATTGCTTAACCTAAAATATCGAAGACAGCAGGAAATTTCAGCTCATTATTTGGGTGATTTCAAGTGTAACGCACAAACATATACAAACATTTATTGGCTTTATATAATTGCATTTTTGGCTTTATTTCGCTTTTTCTTCTTTTAATTAAACTATTAATTAGCTTGAATTTGGTCAATGCCACAAACGTTTGTGACATTTGTGTTATATGTATACAGAGATATACGTGAGTCGTTCTACTACAGACATTATTATCAAAGTGTGAAATCTTTGGTGTATATTCAAGCATGACGTCATCTGCAACAGATTAAAAAAAAAAAAAAAGTATTAATTCAAGTACCTGA
>KK502429.1:337742-454614 GCA_000688735.1 Glossina austeni | reverse complement strand
TTTTATATTCTATGGGGAGTGGTAAAGCTGTTATACGGAGAGGAGTGTTTTTTGTTTTTGGTTTCTATTTTTCTATTTCTAATTGATGGGCTCTTTCGTTCGCAATAAAAAAAGCATAATAGAAAAACGAAGAAAGAGAAGAGCTATGTCAACAATTATTTTTGAGTTGACAATGTTAGGAGGTCATCATCAAGGAAACAATTGAAACTTTTTCAATTAATGCATTTAGTAGACGGAATCGATGACTTTCGCAGAAGAGCACAGGGGTTTGGTTGTTTATTACTGTTCAGTATCCCAAGTATGGATATAATATTTTCTTTAATTTTTTTTTTATTAAAACTAAATATTTGACAAGAAATGCATATAAAAATTAATTAATTCAGCCACGATATGAAGCGGGAGTAAAGAACGTAATCGACATCGAAGCTTCTCTTGGTCCATCAGAAAAAAAGATGTTTTACTATTAAGAGCGGTCAGCAATAGAACGGTTTAACAATTACAAAAAGTAAAGAAATTGAAAACATGATGCGCTAACGTAACGTAACGTAACGGAATAATATATTTAGGATCATCCAGTTTGTGGTTCCGAAAGTAAATCCAAAGAAAACCCACTTTTTGTATAGCGTACAGAAATCGTTAAAACTTATTATGAAAACGTCACGTTTTGTGCACGTGTTGGGTGAGACCCGTACTTAGTTAAACGGCTTCATAAGTAAGAATTATTGCTCTTTTGGTCTAAACGAATCACTGTTGTTCCTTAAGGACTTTGACGAATACAAAAATAACTTTTGGGTTCGGTTTGACTATAAAAATGACTTTACAGTTACCGTGAATGGAGCAAAGCGAGAGAAATATGATAACAGATTTTTTATGATAAAATTTAAATGATTTCGACTTGGGCGACATGTGGCTTCAACAAAATAATGAATCATGCCATACGTTTCGTAAAAAAATCAATTTAATGGGGGAACCATTCAATGATTGTGTTATTTCCGGATATAACTCTATTGGGCTTTCTACCTTGAAGTTATATTAAGGCATTGGTTTGCTTTAATTTTCTACAAGCTTTCAATGACTTCATCTTCTAAGATTATTCATGTTATTCATTGGTGAAGCAAGGACAGATTTATACGGAAAAGCGGCTAAAAATTTGTGTTCCAAGATTGAATTTTTCCGATGGAAAAATCCTTTCATGCGATACGTCACAACAAATGAAGCGTGAATTCATCATTGCACTCCAACGTGCAACTTGCACTCAATTGTTTAAACAGTAACAGGTAAAAAGGATCTGAGAAAAATTCTCTCGGGAAAGAGATATGCTCCCAATGAAGACGTGATTATCGAAACTAAAGTGTGTTTTGAAAGATTAATCAACTCTATGCTCTATGAAAAAGGGCTAGAAATGTGAGAGAAGCATTGGGATGAACGTGCTACTCCTGAAGGAGATAATAATAATAATAAAAAAAAGTCATTTATTGTCTAAAAGTGTTCTTTTATTAGTGATGCTACGAACCTTTTAAATAAAATGGCTTGCAATGAAAATATCGAGAAGTTCCTGACAGAAAGCTTACTTATATGAAGTCAAGGCCACTTCACTTCACTGCATTTTGAAGCTTCTTCCATAGAAGATTTTTTCAAAAAGTTAATTTTATACGAATAGTTTTCTGATTTAAGTTTCGATTTTTTTTTATTAGGCTAAGCGTAGTGGTACAGAATATTTAGTTGTCGATCTTGCCCGATTGCAGCGTTTTATATTTTTTTTTCTTTTGTTTTGTTTTCACTTCTATCTGTTTTTGGCATTTATTATTTACTCGAACATTTTTCAGTTTAGCTTCAAGTGTAAAACAAACACTTTGAAAATTCCCATAACATTATAAAATTTTTTAAAGCATCTTGATTGTCATCGTCGCCATCGAGCAATAGGTTATGATCAAGTACTTTTTCCAATGAAAGGGATCATAAAAAATTTAAAAGCATACAATATAAACATTAACAATGGAATCATAAAATTCGATGTCAATGATTCTTTAAATCTTTAAATATTTGTGTATATACCGGAAGGTGTGGGAGGGGCATGACTTGATTTGAATGTAAGTAACTGAAATCATATGTAAGATCGAGTTTGAATTAAGAAGAGTTCATAAAAAAAAAAAAACAAGTAAAAACATTATAGTCGGGCTAGGCCGACTATTAAATACCCTATACCACATCCTCTAACACAATTCCTATTTTTGCCATATAACACAAAAATATACCGGCTTTTATAGGAACTTAAATTGTATGTATACTAAAAGCTAGACTTGTTTGACTTTTCTGCTACTAAAAAGCAAAAATATTGGTAAAAAGTGTTATAGAGGATAAGATGTAAAGATAGGAGTGGGTGGTCCAAATATGGTACAGTGAATTTTTTTTATCTTAATTAATTTTTTAATAGGTTAACTTTCAACATAACCTATTAAAATTTAGGCATTTCTACCCTATAAAGGGTCAATTTTTGCAAAAGTTCTTATATGGGGTTGGATCCAAACAATTGCTCGAGGCGGTCCAAAGTTTTCAAACCAATTTAGAATGCCGAAATACCATGACTTAGCCGCTTTTGTCAAGAAATTTTGAAATTTGCCATTTTTTACATATAACGATTTTTCAAAGTAGGGTATTGGATGTGAAGTAGTCGAAAAAGTGGACCGATCCAAACCATTTTCAATAGCGTTCAAAACGTGTCAGTGCGCTAAATCTCATTAAAATATCTTAAAAATTGCGACATCTACCTTACATGGACAAGCATCAGACGGATAGACGGACAGATTGGCATAATAAAAGGTGGGTTTATCTTAACGCGCCTCTGCGTGTTGCATACGTCCGCACAAACTTAATATGCCAATTGTACCCCAATTGGTGCTGTGTATAAAAAAGGCAAGAAAGAGAGATAAAGGGAGGAAGCTTGAAAAAATTTGGGTACGTCGCTGATAATAGTGTCAGGAACTCAAATTTATATATGAAAAGTAAAAAGGCAACTAAGATCAGACCAACTTTGGTTTCTCCAAAGCTACGCAGGTGCATGCAAGTGTATATGTTAACATGAAGAAAAACAGTTACTTTTATTAAAATAAATAATTAATAAATTATAATAGAGCGGATGTGACGCAAGCAACTCTAATGAGAAGATCTGAAAATTTTAAGATTTTCACAGATATTAAGCAAATCTGATATATCGGTACTAATTTATTTATTTATTTCTTCATAGTGCAATATTTTACTTTGTAAATGTTCCAACAGACAGACACTGACAGGCAGCCAGACAGATAGGAATTGCGTCAACATCTTAACTTAACAAAGTTTATAAATGCAAGATATGACCTTTGATGCAGACCTACATTGTGTAGGGTCCTTGATTTGCGTATTTGCTGGTATTTCAAATTGATTCACATATCCACTAGACTGCGGCTCCCACCTCTCTATCACCTTTTCTTTCCCCACCTCTTTCTAACCGTTACAATGTTACGCCAATAATGTACGTCCTCTTAATGATTAGTTGCTTTAAAAAAAAATAAAAAAAAAAAAAAAAAATTAAAAGAAAAGTAGATTCACTCTACTAAATAAAGCCTTGTCGTTAGTGGCCTTCGTTGGGTACTGGACTTTCGCAGGATGGATGAGTCGTTGCTTCGATTGCAATATCCGATAAAATCCGCTGAAATACTTATCACTACGTACAAGCAAGTAAAGCCTGTCCATTTTGGATTAACTTCATTTTGGATGAATTTAGCATTGCTTGCGCCTCCCTTCGTGTTCATCTATCCGTTTGAAATTCTACAAATTTTTCAGATTCTACGTCGAAGAGTGATTCTCGTACTCGCTTTCGCTTATGAAAATTTACATGAAAATTGAAAATTTGTTTAAGTTGTTAAGTATATATATTTTTTGGATGATCCGCAGCCAGAACGCATTTATATCGCATTAACTTTCTTTTTTAAATTTTTTGGGTGTGAAAGCGATAATCAAATAATTAGTTTAAACAAACGAATACGATCGAGATAAACGCTTTCTTCTTACCTGTTTTGCATCTCAATTGTTTATCATTCGCCTTACGTGCTACGAAATTTCATAACATAATAGAATATTTGAAGTGAATATTAGTGCCAAGTATATCGAACCTTAAATACGTTGATCCAGATCCGCGCAATATTATTTTTCTCTATATATTTACTTCGTATTTGACTAGTTTAATATACTTTTTATATATACGTTCACCCATACACGTGGAATCAGTTATAAACACACGTTAAGTATTATGTAAACATACATTAATGTTATATAAAATACATACATAGGTCTATTCATAAATATATGCGTATTTATAGACGCACTATATACGCCTTTATGTTGACATTTATACGTGTGTGCACTTACGAATAATTGTCTAGATGTTGATGTTGTAAATATTTAAATATGCAAATATGTCGACATGCAGACAATTATGAAAATGATTTAGACTTTAGGGATAGGGGGTTCGACATCTCAACTTAGGCGCATTCCCTCAATAACTGATACGACAATCAGTTTAGAGAGTCTTGGGCGTCTTAACTTAGACGCAGGACGGTTGACGCCGCAGCCAGCGGTGCCGGCTCGTAGAGCTAACTGCTGTAACAAGAATATTGCACTGAGCGAAAATAAAATCCTTGAATTATAGTTTCGATCAAAAAGGAGATTAAAATCGTTCGTTGGAAACGCATTCAATAAGCACAAGATGCAGGAAGTAAAACCGTGATTAGTACAACGGTCCACAATAACCGATAGGTCAAAATGGAGCATTAAAGTTTAAACTATTCGAAGGTTACACCGCTGCGCTAATTTCTTCTTCTTATCCTTTAAATTAGTTAAAGAAACTATCAAATGAACAGAAAGAGATTTAAAGACTAAGTGGTACAAAGTATTTCTTCGAAAAGCGATAAGTGAGAAGGTCCTAAGAACGATGCCACACACACTGTTAAGTGCAAATTTTTGAATTTTTTTTACACGAATTGAAAACTTGAACTCAAATTACGATTGGACTAAACAGATGTTCTCATCGTTTTTTTTCTTCGCTTTTTCTGATTAATTTCTTGTTTTTTAATTTTGGTTTTGAAAAGGCATTCGATTAGAGCAGACATCCAGAATTAAAAATTAAAAAACTTATTAATGCGAACAAGTAAGAAGATTCAGGCGCGGCCGGCTCTTTTATCCAGAGTCCATCACCGTTATTCTAGAATGGACAAAAAAAGGGAAAGCAACTCAATCTTCATACTTTTCGTTTTAATATCATGCGTCTTAGGAAGCTGGGATGTACTCAATGTGGCTCATTTTAAAATCACTTTACATGCAACGACTTTCGACGTTTTTACCAAATTTGCAGCAAATATCTTAATTTTTGCGATCATGAGCACGTCTACCGCAGCAATCAAGAGACAAGTGAACAAACGAGCTGACAAAACCGTATCTAGACCGATACAAATTTGATGCTAATCAGTAATATGGAGACTTTATATGGTCTCCGAATCTTCTCTTTGTGTCCTGCAAGCATTTGGGTAAAAGAATTCAATTTCAATATCCCGTAATATTGAGTAGACGTGATCGATTTTTCCGTTTGTGTCTACTTACTGCAGGGCCATCCATAGAATCCATGGCTTGTAAGTAATGAGCAACCAATCAAATTGTTTTCGTTGTTGTTGTCGAAGAAAGATCTGATCTCAGGTTCAATGGATTTGACTCAAGCTCAGTACCAATTTGCGCGCAAGAACTTCGAATCTTTCCACCAAATTTGAAGCCTTTGCCTAATTTTTGTCACCAGAATTATGTTTACCACACCGAAGGATGAGGGGTGTATTTATTTGGTAGAAACATTTTCAACGTCAGAAACTCCACAAAACTACGCATGATGACCATCTGTCCATCTGTCCAGCTGTCCGTCTGGGTAATGTCTATTGTAAATATTCTCCTGACCGTAAATCTGAAAATATCGACTTCAAGTTTGACAGAAACACTGGAAGTTTTTTCACGCAGCTTGTATATTTAAAATGGGCCAAGGCAGTCGAAGGTTACGCACAGAACTTGAGCACACCTCCGCTTTTCAAAAGCACAGGAAAAAGGAAAAAAAATGGTCTTTTGCTCATTACTAGAAAAGATAAAACTGAAAAAATTCGGACGTATATTCTACGGGCGATGCTGAAGGGCCTGCAAGATTGACTACGTACAGTATATCTGAATATTATAGTGTCTCCGCCTTTATAAGGCTTGCAGCAGCAAGCTTCAAAAACCCCATAAAGTATATACCTTCTTGGCTAGCTTCAAATTCGCGATGCACCTAAGCATGTCCCTCTGTTCGTCTATCTATCTGTCCGTCTCTTGATAAGTCCATTTGTCTGTTCGCCTGAAGAAGTTATCGCCTACAAATTTGCAAAACAGTTTGAAAATGGCTCAAACAGATCAAACAACACGCCTGCAATACGCACAAGTCTACACACCCAAAACAGAGAACGCCTTCGTTATCCGTGTGTTTTTCACGGTCACGATCATTGGTCATGAACTGTTCACAAAATTATTCTACAAAATTAGAAAAAACCAGCCACGCCCATCCAATATGGACTATGCAAATTTGGCTTACTTTTAATCTTTTATACAACAATAGTGGTGATTGTAGAAGATTCGGTCTCAACCGAATATAATTTTTTTACTTGTTATTAATAATTATTATCTGCTCAACTGCTATATAATGCAATTCGTTTGAATGTCTAACGAACATGAAAGAAGCACACCCGAGCATACAGATACGTATGTGTATTGAGAATCAGCTAAATTGTTTCCCTTTTGTTAAATTCGTCACATACGTACTGCTACCCACGAATCTATGCAAAATTTTTTAAGATTTTGAATTGCCATAAAACCGATTTTTCATTATTGTTGGATCACTTTAAGGCCATTTTCAAAATAATCCTTCTCACTTTACACATACGCTCGTATTTACGCTTTTTTATGAGTAAATTAAACTGAAAAGAAAAAAAAAAAAAATGGGTCTCGTTATGAAGCACATAAAAACGCATAAACGTGCGGAGGCCGCACATCCATTTATTGGTTGATTGTTAGTTAGTTGGTTCGTTGTTCGCTAGCTGGCTGGTAGGATGGCTGGCTTGTTGACTGTGTCTGGCTCCGAATGGTTAAAGGTGATCATTGTAATTATGGCGGTGTTTTGGTTGTGAATTCTATTCTTGCATCCATAGCCACAACAATACCTATGCATCCAATGCAATAGCATGGAAGCATTTTTAAAAGCAGAGAAGTTTGCCGCACAACAAGAAAAATCTTAATTGAAACTTGTGTGTCAAATATGTTCAGCTACCACTTCCTTTAAAGACTTACCAAGTGTTCATATTACAAAAAAATGAACAAAAACAACAACAACAAAAAAAAAGAAAAAATAAGAAATACCGAAAGCTTCCCCCGAGGTTTATTAGCATACTTCCCCCCATTTCGTTTTGCAAGATTCTCGAAACGAAAAATTCGAAATTATGAAATGTTTGGCCACAGAATGCTATAAAAGCATTCCGTGCTAAAGTAGGATTCGCTGCTTTTAATACCATCCGCCTCATAACGAATACCGTGATGATTATCATCATTATTATTATTATTTTCATTTTTGTACAAATGTGTATACGTGAGTGTTGTTTTCATATTTATTGTTATGATTCTAATAATTTTATTTTTTTATGGAAGTTTGATTAAATCACACTGGTTAGCACTTAGCTTATGTGCGAGTAACTAAGCGAGTAAGTAAACGTTTGTGTGTTTTTCTTGTATGGTTGTGTTTCAATCGTTAGTTAGTAAAGTAAATCTGGCAGTCAGGCAGAACCGACAAGTAAATAGTCATTTGGGACTCGCAGCATTCATTCGCAAAATCACGGATGATGCTTTGATTCTAGCGAAGAATAAGCTAATCAAAGAGTGAAGGAGGGAAAGAGAAAAACAATGTTACCAAGATCAGTGTGTTTATTTTTCATGATTTTGCAGTTGTCACTCTACGGATAATATTTTCAATTTTATTTGGTGACGGTTCATTTCGCTGTTACGTACTTTTTTATTTTCTCACCATCAAAGGATATCGATGTATATTAACTTCATATGTACATACGTACATCTATGTGTCCCAGTAGTTACATTGTAATCAATATGATCATAAACTTGATTGTAATTTCTCTTGGACACAAAAAAAAAAAAAAAAATAAAATAAAAAATTAAGCACTTACCCTTTAACAATTGCTGAATCCAATTAGGTGATCATTTCCGTTCGTCCGTCCTTCTTTCTGCTTATAAATTTGTTTACAATGTCTTACGGATCCATCCGAAAGGTACATAGGAACATAAAAATGAGCCTTGACAGCTAACTGGCACGCCCACAGCGAACATTATACTTTCCAATTCTTATGCATTGGTCTGAGACGGTCAGTGGTTTCATTACTGTATATACTTAGGGACCATATGCAAGCCTTGCGCAAACTTCATTAAAAAAATGTTAATGAAAAAAAAAAAAAAATAGTATATTAAAAAAAAAAGGCCGAAAAGGTTTAACTGAAATGATTCGAATAACTCTACGAATCACAAATGAAATAAAAATTGTACATATTTTTAAAACTAAATTGGAAACTTTTTTATAAATAAATTTGTAACAGCATAAGAACATAAAACTAATAATAAAAAAAAAAAAAAAAGAAATGATGTCTTGAACACTTAGTGAATGAAATTACAAATTAACTAGAAGAAGAAGAAGAAGAAATGCGCGAAGGTAAGAAAGAATTTATCTTAGGCTTGGAGTGAATTTTTCGATTCGTACCGTGCCGACTGTGATGCCTTGCCTTGCACGCATACGTTACGAAAGTAACGAAAATATATTTAAGGGCAAATACATGACACCACGGCGAAGTTACATTCTTTGTAAAAGTAAGCATCGTTTTACATAATTCTTACTATATATAAAAAATTAATCCTGATTTCCATAAGAGGTTGGATACCAACACAAATTCAGATCTTTATTTACTTAACATAGCTGATCTAAAAAGTATGCGTAATAATAAAATGAAAACTTTATTACATGTATAATACTAATGGCAGTAATATGCACATGCATTTATACTTACAAGTATTGGTCTAAAAATAGTAATGAGAAAAAGTTTGAGACAAACTTTTGAGATCGACATCATTATTTACAAAAAGTGTCTGAAAGATCGATGAATTAAATCGATTTTATTGCTTACGTTACGTAAGAATATGCCGAGTTTATGAGCTTTACGAAATCACTTCTTCTTCTCCTTCATTACATATGTTCAACATGCGTAATATACCATCGGTATCGCCACGAATTCTGAGGTTGAGATGACTTATGAATCCAAGCTCTTAACAATCCAAGCAATTCGATTATTTTTAAAAGTTTAAGTTTATGTTTAAAAGTAAGCGAATTCATCGCATCGATATTTGGCATCGTTTTAAGTGAAATTTCTGTCGTAATTTTGAGATGAAAAATATTTAGGTGTTCGGTTTAGTAGATTTGTTTGGGGAAAAATTCCATACCTATTTGATAAAAGATGTCCATGCTAGAGTTTATACGATGACGAAATTTTGGAGGATTACAAACGGGATAACAAAGTCAATATATTTTCAAAAAAATTGTGTTAAGATGGGGGGTGGGAGAGAAGGGAGCGGTGGCGGGTGTAGAAAAAACGTAGAAAACCTTTTTTGATGAGCAGTAAATCAAAAATGATTATTCTTCATTTGTGCCTTTGATTTGTGAGTATGTTTGACGGATAGACTTGTGCTGATGGAATTCTCATTCTCGCAACGACAATAGCAACAAAAACAATTACAATACCAAACAGCGCCAGTAATAAAAAAACGACAAAGACAACGAAAACGACAACGAAAACGACAACGACAACTACAACGACAACGACAACGACAACGACAACGACAACAGCAATAACAATGTTGCCTTTTTAATGTTTATTGTTAAAGATTTAAAAACTTGTTGATATTGATGTTGAACGAAATTGATGATCACAGCGATCTTTGTCTGCACTTTGTATAATTTATGAGTTTAAGTTGGCCTGTGTATCAGTAAATATGTGTATGATTATGTACAAGTTATATATATTCATGTACATATATGGGGGTAAAACACTTGATAATGGTGATAATGATGATGATGATAATGACGATAATGACGATAATGACGATAATGACAGTATTGGTGGTGGTGGTAGTGGTGGTGGTGGCATGAATTCAATCAATCAAACTGACAAAAAAAAAAGTGACACAAAAGGAAGCGCTAAAAGAGAGAAAGAGAGAGCAATTGAAAAGAATAAATAAACGAAACGCTACATATCTCTAAGAAATTATTATCATGCGTTTGTATTAGTGCCTTCCATTCTGATTGTAATTGTATACCAAAGCAGCTTAAATGCATAAAAAGATTTTATTGTTTTTTTTTCTTTTTTTTCTCTTTCTTTTTTAATATGTGAATAATAGCGTCTTCTTGAGCGGATATGTTGTCTGCGCAAGTGCGGTTGTTTTCATATTCAATTTTCTTGATTTCATTTGGTATTTGAATGGACGCATATGCACACGCACATGCCCGCACAAAGCCGCAATAGTTATTAATTCATATGTCATTGTATAAATAAATCTAAATTGATTGATAATTTTTTTTTTTTTTTTTTTTTTTTTTGTTATATTCTTAAGGCTACATTAAGACTACATTTGTTATTGTTAAATTTAATTGCTACTGATGTCAGTATTTGTTTAAGAATTAATTGGAAATTTATTTGTTAGGCCCTCACACCAACGATAGTGTAAAATATTTTCATATGACGAGAATATTTGTAACGGAGTCGAAATTCAATTTTTTTTTTTTCAAAAACACATTTTTTCTTACCACACAAACCGTTTACAGTATCAGCCAGTCTATGCGCATGAATTGCGTAAAGTTTAAGTTTATTAGTTAACTTCCGTCAATTTTTCCGCCAATGATTCCGGTTTAGTATCAATGAAAGGCTTATGAAGGTCAGCATCTTAACCTGTTGGTTTTTCTTTTCTTCTGCCTCGTTTAAACTACTAGACCCAGACTTATCGAATATCTGAAGAGTAAAGAAATGCTTAAATTTGCGCTTTGGCTATTTTATATAACAGAGTAAAGGGTGGCGCAAATTAGTGCCCATTAGTAACTTATGCGGATTACTTTCAAGAAAATATCAACCTATCTAGCAAGACAGCAATCCATGCTGTTTAGCAATGTGTTGTTGTGGTATGCTGCACAAATTGTCTTCGACGGAAGGCTTTTACATCTATCTCTTATGTATTATACACGCTTCGATCTCGTAGTGGAATCAAACTAAAGTTGAACATTTATTAACCCTTTGCACTCGGATGTCCCCTTTGAGGGGACAACGTAAGTCTAGCATATCACTCACATGATAGTTTGTTAGCGATTACGGACAATGAAATTATTCCACCGCAATTTTTTAAGAAACACGGGTTCTCCTGTAGTTTTCTGTTAAAATGGCATAAAAAAAACTAATCGAAATATGATAAAATTAACAAGACGCATGATAAATAAATCAATCGTTTCACACGTCGAAAAAGAACGTGCGAAGTGCTTTCACGACGGACTGTACACTTCTCTGATCCGTTGAGCAAATTGTAGATATAGTGGATTAGGCGTACAAAGCTACCAGGGTATGACTCAATGAACGAGTACGCTTAACGAATTAATTACAAAACGCATGAATTCAGGTAAAAATGCATATAATTAGAATAGTTGTGGAAGACAGTAGTGAGCAGAAAAAGAAGATTTGCGTTAAGCAGTCAAAAGTATTTTTGTACATTGTAAAGAGTAAAATTGTAAATAAAAGAACTTTGAAGTGTGTTTCGCTTAAACAAAATAAACACAATCTAGTGGTTCGAATCCTAAAGTAGAAAAGCGAACTTCATAAAAATATAATCAAAAATTTTTTTTCTAAAAATGGCAAAACGACGAAGCACTAGTAAGCAGTAGTGAAACTGAGTTCGAGATAGACATTTATGCAAACCGATTTTCGAGAATCTCGATCACGTCCATCTAAATCGTTGTCAGACAATAGACTGAATAATAAGTTGCATATTCCAAATGTGGGAGAAAGAAAACGGGATTGTGTTGTCTGTTCTGAGAGAAAAACACCCGGCGGAAGGCGCCAAACAACATTTTATTGTGAAACATGTACTAATCAAGCCGCTATGCATGTTGGGAGTTGCTTTAAACTTTACCATACTGTAGAAAATTATAAAAAATAAATTTCGATATTTTTTTGTAAATATGTCTTCTTCAATGTCCACAAATTCATATAAAACAAATTTCATTACAATTCCTTACTTGGTTCTAAAATTCTACTGTATAATATAACGTTCTCGGGATGTACGTTTTCGTTAAAAAGTGGCGTCGAGTTGCTGATAGGTAACGTCCGAAACGGTGCCGAGTGCAAAGGGTTAATATGATGTAAGTTCTCAGAGCGTTTTCTGTCACATTGGACGGTAATGGTTTTTTGTTCATTAAGTGCATAGTTGCGATGCAATACTTGATGCAATACTTTTACGCAGTTCATCTTCAATAAGTCTATACAAGTAGCGAACTTTTAAGAACTCAAAACTCGAGTTTCATGCAAGGAATGGTAAAATTTTTAATTTCCATTTATCCGAATAAATGAAGAAAGCACTACGCGTTCTCGACACATTTCTATGTGAAAACCAGCATTTATGGTATAGAAAGTCGGTACATTAAATAAATCTCATTCGTTATTGAGAAAATACTATAAAATTGTTCCCAGCTTGTAAACGTAAATCGATTAGCACGAATAACTGTTTTCCCCAGCAAATTAAGTTGTCACTTGCGTCAAGTAAGAATTGAAGAGGTGTCACATTTAAACTATGCAGAGAGTTAAGAACTAGAGTGAATTTGCACGCTTTTGATTTTTATTTATTAAATCACAATTAATTCATTCCTTTACCCTCCTAAGTGATGACCACCGAAACTAAGCATACAATATTTTCAATGCTAGGCAGGTCTGATCAAGACAATAGTTAACCTTTCCTACAAAATGAGAAACGTTTTAAGAGCATAAACTATTGTAACAATTTAAAAAAACTAATTTTTGTCAAGTTTTTTTTTTTCTTTTTGTGCAAACATAATCAATTTACTTGCAAAACATTTTGAAAAATGTCCGGTCAGCACCGGAGCCCTTTTGGTCTAAGTTTGAATTAAGCAAAACTAAATAGAAAATCATTTAACCGATGTTCTTATATCTAGACAATGGCGTAGGACTTTTTAGAAATGTTAATCTTTGTGTGAATGAAAAAATTCAATTTTCGATTAAAACAAGGCTCTCTCACATTAACAAAAAATGTTTAAATTAACTTGTCGAAGAAACTTTAAGTCTTCCATTAGAAAATGGTTTTCGAAGGTGCTTCGAGGAAAACGCTTTCAAAGTTTCAGTTGAGCCATACATTTACGTTCGAAAAATCATATTGTTTGACAATTTAAAATTTTGCCCCGTCCACGATTATCTTTTTATGTCATTCTTGACCATTTAAGCCAATTAAAAACACTTGCTTTTCTGAGAAATAAGTTCCCGAGTGAATACAATAAGCTGTAAGTTTGGGAACACTTATCCCTCGTTTACACGAGGAACACTTTACTTACTGTTCTGGTTTGTAAGGTCATTTTCGAATTGAATCTGATAAAAGCAACCACGAACACAAGCGTCAAGTTTCTGTTTTCTATTTGAGTATTTTCCGTCCAGAGTCTTACACCGAAAAAAAATATTTTTCGTCACATGGCGGCTGAGGGCACATCTAACAATAAAATTTTAGTGTTAGACTTTTAAGGCGGAACACTAACAATTTGAGTGCCAAAATAAACTCAAAGAAGTCAGGAGGTTGGTACAGATTGTAACAAATCATCCAATAATAATGATAATAATAATAATAATAATAATAATAATAAAAATAATAACAATAATAATAATAATAATAATAATAACGATAATAATAATAATAACAATAATAATAATAATAATAATAATAATAATAATAATAATAATAATAATAAAAATAATAATAAAAATAATAACAATAATAATAATAATAATAATAATAATAATAAAAATAATGATAGTAAATACTAAAAATAACGGTAAATGAAGCAGATGCGATAACTGCAACGTCCAACTTAAAAATAACAATTGATTTAACGGCTATGACTTATCCGATTTTTGTTTAAAAATTCACTTGAGATTTCCATGGATCGAGTGTTTCACTTTTTAATTATAATTGCTCTACATTTTATAAACGATGCTTGTAAACTGCAGCGGATATGTATGTAAATGATATTGTCGGTCGGTGGGTCAAGGTAACCCATTGAATTTCGTTTATCTTTTTCTACTTTTTATTTATTTACATAAAATATTAAGTAATATAAAGTCAATACCAAGTAACACTATAAGGAGGTAAAATTAGATGAGTTATGCAAAATTAGATCGCATTATATAGACAGAGCAAACGGCAAAATACCTACAGTACAATGAATGATATTTGAATTGATCAGAATATTTAGTTTCTTTTAAAATTCGGCTTCCAATTCAATAGTTTTTCCCACTATTATCTGTTCCCACTAATATATTATTATTAGGATTTGCCTAATAACTACTACGTTTGCAGTAAGAAGTACACCTTAAATCTGATAAATAATAAACAATTTAATTAACAGCTCTTCCCTTATGATAGCCATTTAATAAGCGATGAAAAATGATGAAAAACTTATTAATAATATATGAAAATGCATCACATAAGCAACGCAAATGCCATGATTTATATCCTGAATGTCGAAAATTCGCCCTAAGACAAATGAAACCGTATTGAGTGGCAGTCTGAATTGCGTACATAATTATTTCGATCATCTATTATAATAATAACCATTAGAAACTATTTACATAAAACACGGAAGGGTGAAAAAGAGCGCATACCATAAGACAATCGGAGTGGGAGGAAACTCCTTGAAATTCTTGGTGGAAAATGAAAATCTGGTTTACCAAGCAAAAGTGACGATAAAATGTTGCCTTGGATAAGTTGCCAAGAATCAATCTTCTACGTTCGAGCCTAAGTAAATTGATCACAAATAGTCGATGCTTATGCGGAGGTAATGTCCCGTTAGGAAGCCCTGCTAATCCGCGCAAGACAAACAGGAGAAATTGTTTTTTGATGATTAATGCAATCATATCGCACAACATAATAACGGTAATTGGAAGACACACAATAAACAAACAATAGATTTCTAAACAACTAAGGATCTTACCAACGAAGTGTACATTTCGTTACATAAGGGGCATAAGGGGCGGGTAACTCTTTCGAACATCTTTTCCATAAAACTCACTGTCTCAGTGTATAGCCTCAACTGAATTTCTATCGAATACGATTTTCTTATTCTTCGTAGCTTTGCTATTTATCTCTTACAATTTAGTCGCGAAATAGTGGTGAAATTCGTTTTGATGTCTAATCTTACGCTTCATATAATTATTTAATGCTAATGTGAGGCAGTCAAATACCCGGTTTAATGCCAACAGAATTCGTCGAATTCAGTTTACAAACAGAAAAATATTTCCCCCATAAGTGACGATTTATAAGATTGCGTGTCAAGTGTTTGGCTCGGGCCGAACATAATCTCTCCCCCTCGCGTCTTTTCAAAATTTTTATTAAATTATAATTTACTTTAGTTTATGTTATTTGCTTATCTTTTCTTATATCGAAATCTATTCTCCTTGAACCTCGTTCTTAATATTATATCAAATGCAGTTTTTTGTTCCTCTGGTAATTGATACTTGACTTTAGTATTTCTTTTCTATTGTTGTTGTTTCTTCTCTTAATTCCCTGAAATTGTGTTTAAAGCAATTAAATTGTTTCGTCTTTCGTCTAAATTACAATGTTCGTAAAACAACTTGACAGTTAATGATCATTTTCAATTGAGTTGAGGCGCAGTCATGTGAAAGATGGAATAATAAATAATGATCTCAGAATACGTGATCACATAATTGAAAGCAATTTAGGTCTCCTAACACTCGCTATATAAAAAATTACACACTAGCAGCCCTTTTTATGTCAAATTTTGACTAAAGAAAAAAACAATTTTTGCTTTTTTTATTTTTGCATCGAAGAAAGTTAAACCTATAACAAGAACAAAAAAACAAAAAAAAAGATATGAACAAATGTTCGTGAACGTGCTTATAACTGTTACGTTTTTTTTTTTTGTCTCTTCGTTGCTTTCGAAAAAAAAATCCAAATTTTAACACCTCACTTGTTCTCGTGTAATTGTTGATTATAATATAAAATTATTGAGTATTATTTATTAAAAACTTGTGCCTGTTGTTAAAAATTTTTGCAAATATTTTGGGAGGACTTTTTATATCCACTACCGTAAACTAGAATCATATTTGTTTTATCATTCCGTTTATAATGACCAGATGTGCAGTCTTGGGAAGTACACACACCTTAGATATACATTTTACACATATATATATATATATACGTGTGTGTGTGTGTGTGTTTGTGTGTTCGTGTGTAGTGATTGAGAAGTACACATGTAGGTATAAACATATACGAGGTGTCCTCAAAAAAAAAAGGTTGACTTTTCAAATATCGCGGGCTACGAACATTCGATTTTTGATTTTCGAATTTTTTTTTTTTTTTTTGTTGTGCTAGTACATGTGTCAGCAGCAGATGTTGACATTATCAAAGACTCTGTGTTAAATTTGTTGTGAAAAATAACATCAAGTGCTCCAACTCACTGAAAATTTTGACTCAACTTTAAGCAAAAGGCTGAGAAGGTGCTAATGCCCGCCCAAAAAGCCCTATCACGTCAGAAGTGAATAAAATTGTTATGGAGAGCCATCAAAACACTATTAGAAAAGTTGCTGAGAATGTCGGTATATCGGTCGGCTTAAGCCATATAATTTTTTCGGATGTTTTTGGCATGAAACGTCGTCGGTATTGCACCACGATAATGGGCCAGCACACATTTCATTGCTTGTTCGTACATTTTTGACCAAACACAACGCCGTAATCATGCCGCGTATATATTATGTGCTCAACCAAATCACATCGATTGGAATTCGCTGCTTCAGAAAACGTATTTGACGCTTACAATTTTCGCGAAATCTTGGGTGCTGGTAAGTTGAACGTTGGTGCTTGTGCGACAGATTTTTGCAAGTTGTTGTCCATCGAAGTGTAAACAGATAGTTATTTAGGGCGCTACATTTTTTCTGTTTCCAACTGGATTGCAGTGTCGAAAAATGTAGCTGAAGGTATGGAAACGTTTGAGTTACTTTGAGAGTAAAAAATGCGGAAAGCTATTAAACGGCTAGAAAGTGATTTGCAACAGTTTTTAGTCTTGAGAACGATTAAAATTTGCATAGGTTCGTCCGTCTCCAGTAGAAACTGATCTCCAACGTGCTCTTGAAAACAGCTCCCAATTGCAGCGTACTCTCCACAGTTGTCTTTTTCCGATTAGCACTGGTCTAGATCGATGCGTTCATATTCAGCAGATCAGCGGTTCTGTAAAGGTGAAGATGTGCGAAAATGCTTCATTGACTATTTCATCTGGGGACCATGGATTTTCTACCATGGTGGCATCCACAAGGTACTTGATAAGTGGCAAAGGACCATAGATAACTATAGCGAATATTTTGATTATCAACCTTTATAGCAAGTGTTTTTCAAATAAAAATGAATTTTATTAATACATAAAAGCACAGAATTTATTTATCCACTTATTATATATCCCGCGAATATCCGCGAATATCCGCGAGATCCATTTGCAAGACTTAGTATTTCCGTTAATTCGAACTTTAAAAGTCACATAAAATAATGGCAAAATATTGCCTTTATATTCCCATATGGCAAAGAAGGTTCCAGTTGGAAAATTGTGCTTGATAAGCCGAACAGCTGCTCCCATCATCTAAAATGCTGAAATAAGTTTGATGGCTTCAACATAAACTGAGCGAGTTGAGCGAATTTTTACCTTTAAGAATATTTTTATGCCCAATTTCTTTCTGCCTTTTATGCGATCGACTTTAAATCTATTTTGAAAGAAAACAAATACTCTTTGCACATGGATCGATCAACATGGAAGAGACAGATCTGAATTATTTGACTGCGAACAGGGACTTTGATGCATTCACTTCCTTTTCGAGCAAAATTCGATCAATTCAAGTATGAGAAGAAGCAAAACACTGCTCACTGCCATATTACACGAAATCACAAAATCAACATATTTTCCAGTAGTGGGTGTAAAAAGAAAAAGAAAAAACAAAAACCAAAACAAAACATGAAAACGAATAGAAATTCTTTTCTCTGAAGCGAGGGATAAAATATTAAACAACAATTTGCTATGAACAGTTTTTGTAATAGAAAGAGCAGCGCCGCTGAAAACGTATCAAATTTACTAGAAGTCTTTAACTTATAATGGAGAAGGAAAATACATTAAGTGTATAAATACACAAGAACACCCAAATACACTTAGCTAACGTATATGTTGCTGTGAAGAAACGAAAGAGTTGTCAATGAATCAATTAAGTGCAGACATGTGTAAAGTGTTTGTTTTTGAAGGCGCTTACTCAAGCAGCATTCGTAGAAAAAAATTGGTATTAATAATTATGGCATCGTATAACCGTCACTTTACGAATCATGCGTTTCTACTTTGTCGTTACTTTATGACAATTTGAACAGCATCCACTTTACGTTAGATTTGAAGGCGTAAATATGAAATTTGACTAAAATGCTATGGTCTTAAATATCATCGACAACGGTCGTGTCATTATTAGAACAATATTCTCGCAGCCGTCCTGATGATTGCCATAAATTTGTAGAGCAAAATAGCGGCAACTAAAATGAAATTAAAGCTCAGTTTGGGGCTCTTCGTACAAACCCGTCATACGTAATAATAAAGTAAAATGAAAATAAATAAATAATTGATGATAATTTAAGCCTGGGATAAAACCTTTCTTGAGAATCACTTCCTGATTAAATTATCAATAATATAAAATCAATAAAGACAATGCAAGGATATCGTAAATCGTGATATTAAGGACGATGGTTTTCTCAACTTGAAACAGATAAGTTATCTAACCATCTTTTCGCTTTAACTCTTTTGTTCTTCTCTGCTTTAACCCTGTCTGCAATTCGAATTTTTTTTTTGCTTTTTTTTTTCAAGAAGCGGGTTGAATTCGACGTTGCGACAAGTTGACGAAAAACCCAATTATTCAAAAAGAAATGCGATAAGAAATGCTGTACTTCTGCTGGAGTGATTTTAAGCCAAGACAAGGAAAAATATTACAATCGGTCATGAGCGATCACTAAGCACCCATCATTTCATCGGTTAAGAGAGCTATTCGTAATGCCTTTTTCGTATAAAGATTTTTCAAAATAAGGCGCTATAGGGGAAATGTTCCGGTCCTAATCATTTTTAATACCGTGCATCCTTTTAGTTCTATAGATTGATTGCAGACAGACAGACAGACAGACAGATAGAGAAGTGAGTGATTCTGATTCGATGGGTACAATCAAGGTGACGTTGGGCACAAAAAAAAAGAAAAAAACAGAAAAATTTTATATCAAAAGTTTAAATAATTTTTTGTTAAATTTTCATTTCTCCCTACCTGTACCCGCACTTCATTTCCCACTCCACTTATTTTTACCATCCCATCCCATCCCATCCCATATCATCGGCATCATCCTGTTCAACAACAAAATGAGTAGAAAACTTTGATGTTTTTCTTCATTTGCTTCAGTTGAAGTATTATTTAAAGGTAAAGACATTACTTCGCTTCGTGTACAATCAATCACACGCACACTTTTTATTTTGTTTATTTAACGAAGGCATTTTTGGGTGAAAAGTGGAATGATATATGTATGGATTTTGTTTTTGAAATTTATAACAAAGCGTTGTGACTTGTGTTGTCACCCTTGCTTCACTTTTGTTTTGTTTGTTTATTTTTAGAAAAAAATCTACCTATCTGTGCAGAGTTATGTTACGCTTTTGAATCTCTACAAAAGACTTTTAATTAATTAAAAATTTTCCGATTTTATCACTTGTTTGATTGTTTGCGAGAAAACAGAAAAAGTGTTAGAACATCAGATCTTGTTCCATAGATAGGTTTTGTATCTCTCTTTGTGCAACTGTAGCAGATACCGCCTTAAGATAATCAACAATATCTTTTCGGTTGAATTGAAGATTTTTCCCTTAGCTCTCTCTCTCTCTCTCTCTATCTCTCTCTGTTAGCGATTTGTTTAGTTTTCGCATCACATTTTGTTTTTCTCTGTGCAATCTATTGTTAAAATCTATGTTCAATTTAACGAGCATTTGTTGTTATTGTCGATACTGTTGCTGTTTTTATTTTTATTCTTATTTTTATTCTTATTTTTATTATTATTATTATTTCTTTTCATTTCTTCTTCATTCACTCATTCTTGTATTTCTACGAGTTTGAACATGAACTTTGCATTCATTACATTTCGCTTTCATTGTTGTGGCTCATAAATTTTACTTTGGCTTCTTAAGCTTATTTACAGATATTCTGGTTTGTTGTAGTTGTTGCATTCGCATTTTCTTACCGGGTTAATGCGATTTTGTGCACATAAATATATTACGCATAAGCAAGTAAAAGAATGCGTTTGCCCGTATGTGCATTTCTGCACATTCATGTGTGTATGTGTATATACGCAATCAAATTTACATTTCCGTATACATGGCAATGGCAATGGCAATGGCAATGGCATTAATCTTGGCTTTTGCTTCTTCGCCGATTGCTTTTCGGTTTTGGACTTCTCGTTGAAGCTCTCGCTATAATATCTTAATTTATATTTTCTTTGATTTATCCCTACATATGCATACACATACATCATACATACTATATATTATATAAAAATATAATATATATAAGTAGGTTATATGAAACGTTTCCAATATGAAATATGCGGATGCCAGCGTTTATTCGCAAACTTCGGCGGATATGTTTGTGCAAGCGTCGACAAGTACCCAACAAGGTGTCAGCCATTTAAGACGCGTCGGATGACAATCATTTTAATGAGTCGATACGGGTGTTTTTGAGGAAATGACAAAAAAAAAAATATTTTATATCGAGCCAAGACAGCTGCGCAAATTACAGGCAAGTTGGGCGTTGTGTACGGGAGCTTTGCGCTATCGCACAATGAAATTTTCGAAAGCTGTGTAAACACGTGGCTGGAGGCGGCCAAAAGCCCCTGACAACAACTTCACTCAAGTTCACCGAATATTATTTTGGCAATCATCGAATTAATATTAGCGAGACGCCAGAAGCTATAAGCACATGTCTAAAGAACGTGTCTCTCACATAACTAGTTAGGCCTGAGAAGACTGTTCGCGCGTTGAATGCCGCCTTTGTTCGCAGTTGAGAAGAAGACACTAAATCACAAGTTGGCGGCTGTAGTAGTAACGTACCGTGAATGCGAAATCCATTTGTTACCTCCATTTGTCACCCATCCCTTCTACATGTTCTCCAGTTGTAACCTTGAGCGACTATTGTTTGTTAAAAACTCTCAAAAGAATGCCCCAGGGAAACAATACGAACCGAATAATGACATCTTTGCGGAACGTAAAATATATTTTGAGGATCTTGGGAAATTCCTCTATAAAAAGGCAGTCATTGGACCGATTGTATCTTTCTTGAGAGATATTTATTATGAAATTATTTTGCTTTTCGTTATGATCGGCGGGTCTCCACACACATAATTCACGTTTAGGCACTAGAGCTTTACTAAATAACCATAAAAACTAATTGTGATTTTACTACGATTCCGGGCACATGGGAGAGGCAGCTCTGACGTTTATTGAAAATAGTGAGTGATTCGTCATATCCGGCAAAGAAAAGGTTTATATATATATAATAGTTTCAGACGGAAATAAGGTCTTTTAATAACGATGCAGGGAAACGTGATTTAAAAGTGATAAAAAAAAGCTTCGCCTTTCCCTTTTCAATATTCAGTGATTACGTAAGCTTTGTCCAAGCAAAATATTTCAACTTGTTGCTGACTATCAATGTGATTGCGTGTGTTATTATGAGAGAGAGAGAGAGAGAGAGAGAGAGAGGAATCTAGTTATCAAGATGAGGCCGTTTAACGCAGTTATGTTTATTTAAATTAACATTTGAACGGTCCTCATATAGTATTACGTCATCTTTAATTTTTGTATATTGTTTTTAAATTTATTTAGATTTTCCCGACTTCTTTAATACAAATAAATCACAGCTAGATTTAAGCGTAAGCAATTTATTAAAGATTTTACATATTATACATGTTTTAGACGTTAAGAAACAAAGATAAAAGACATAAGACATATATTTTGATATTTTGATACAACCGAAAAGAGAAAATCATGATTTCCGTCATCAACTACAACAACTACAACAACTACAACATATTTAAGCGGCTAATTAATCATCTTGTGCTTTCTTTCATTTAACGTTGAGCATAACCTTAAAATAGTTTTAAGATTGCCTTATGTTAAAGAGGAACCTAAGCATCATTATCATCTTCATTGCTATTGTTATTGTTGTTTTTCTTTTGTCATTCTTGAGTAGATTGATTCATCTTTCTTGGAATCGCTATCATTACATGCCGCATAAGACAAGTGAGTTAGTCTTGTATTTTAAAATACATCAGGTTTTTTTTTCCTTTTTTGTTCATAAACTTTTTTATATCAGTTCACACATACCTCTACCTAACTTCACATTACAAAAGATATCTATTTTTTATTTTTTATTTCTTATTTTTTTTCATATTAAAAACGAGTGCAGCTTGAAAAGTTTCCGAAATTAATGATATAATGTGTTTATTATAAACAAAAATGCTTTTGCATTAAAAATTAAGAAAAATATAATTCTAGTCATGTTACATACATACATACTTATGAAGCAAGCTTCTAAGGAAAGTGGAAAATTTTCATTTCTATTTGCAATTATTTTCTTATTTTACGCATTTCTCTCAATATTTTTGCTTTTATTATCTTGTAAAATTCAAATTAACCTACACTTCAGTAATGAATTGTGAATGATTCGTTTTTTCTTTTTGTTTTTCTGCTTTAACGATGATTGTTAACCACATATGTCTGGACCTTCCTTGAACGAAAGGAAGGAAAGCAAAATAAATCGTAATAATTTAATCCAAAAAACCATCGTAAGAAATTGTATGGAGTGAGAAACGTTGTTCTCAGCTCCTCTCGCGTACATTCACTTAGACGCGTTAGCTCAATGCACGAGAGAGATTTCCTTGCTTTGAATGACACACGGATGAGTGGATTTATGCCCAATCGACAAATGCTATGCCTTTAAAGGCTAAGCCCTTCTTAAAGCTATGATCAAAGTAAACTCTACCGCACGGAGATTTGAACCCACGAACCCTGACTTGGTAGTCGTGATTCTTACACTCTCGGCTACTGATGCTGGTAGCATAAATCGCGCGGGGGCATAACGTTTACTGGTATTAAAATAATTAAGTTTATCGATAATGTCGGGTGAGATAAAACTGGTTGCCAAAAGCCTAGTACTCTGAACTTAACGACCTCTCTCTTCACAAAATGTCGCATCTAATCTTTGGGCTTGAAAAGTTATTACTGTAAAGTTTTGGTAGCTATCATACACATCTTAAGCGAGTCGTATTTCTTCGAGTACCCCATAGCTTAGTAGAGAAGAGCAGCGGCTACGACAATAATATAATAACATAAACATATAAGCAAATATTTGGCACACATGGTTGCATTTACATGTAAACAAAAATTTTTTTTTATATTTTAATTGAATGGGAGCGAGTTTCTCGAAAATAAGCCGACTCTGACCGAGAGGATTCAAAGTAATGAATAATGCTTTGAATGGTGAGAATGTCAACACTTTGATCAGCTTGAGATTATGAAAGACTTTGAGTCGTGTTTGTTTTTCGTTGCATTTCGAAGTAGAAAAACTTAGCTTCAATTTAGCGTAAATATCATTAAGTCGATTACATTGCTCAAGCTAGAAAGTACACGTAATCCGCTTACAATCTAAAGGTTAGCAAGCAAGTGTCGGTCATTAAAATTGAGAAATGAATTGATCCCTTATCCCGTCGGTATCTGGCTAATATGATCTCGTCCAAATATCGCTTGTCTTAACAAAACGTAAGAGTGCTCCATGACTTGATAAGTGTTGTTGTTGTCAAAGTTTTTGTATGTAGACAAATGAGGCTCACTCCTTCTTCTTCACATACCAAAATATTCAAGTAGCCCTCGCACATTTGTTGTTTTCGATGAGAATTACGCATATTGAACGTTTTTATAGTTGCCAGTTATGTTATAAAAAGAAATTTATTTCCAAATGTTGCTATCGGTTCGTCTTTCTTTTGAACTTTCTTTAAACGTGAAAAGATTGATTATATTGCGTGAGTAGGCTTATGAAGCAACCATGGGAGATCGTGTTTAACATAAAATAATATAATAGCAATTTTCCATAGACATAAACACACACACACACAACAACGCCATAACATTTTTCCTTTTATTATCACAATTACAACGGCTTTATTCCGTTTGTGTTTTCGCCTTTGCTTTTGAAATAAATACTTTATTAACCTATAAAAGCCTAAATAAAGCAATGAGCATCTTCTTTGGTTCTATGGTTCAATAAAAAAAATTAAATTTGAATGTATCTTCTAAGAACTTCAAGGTGCTAATTTCAAATGACGGTTATGCTCACCTAATATAATATAAGAAGATACGATGGTACCTGATAGATAATAAACTAATAATAACAGGGAAAGAAAACCGTACAAAAGAGACCAAATAATAAGAAATAAAAGAAAAAAGAAAAAAAAAAAAAATGGCGCCATTCTTCGAAATTTTTAAACAGCATAGAGGTTCTCAAAGGGACTGCTGTGTCGCAGAAAATAATTTTATGAATATTTTTTTTCTTTTTTTAAGGAAATTTATTTAGTTTGGGGCGATAAAGTTCTTACAGTTGTATGTATTCTCGAACACAAATTTTGGGCTAAAACAGAGCGACTAGTTTATGAAATTCACAAACTGAAGTCTCGTTCATAATTCTCAGATTCCAACATCGATGACTGACCCAACGAAAACGCAGAAGACTACTATTACTATCTACACACCTCTGATAGGACCCATGAACCAAAAAGCATAATATTGAACAAACACAATATTCTAATGCATAAATAAAAAACAAAAAAAAGAGTTTTTTTTAAGAAGAGTACTCCGTAAAGGATTTTCGTACAGTTCACAATCTTTTTCTAACACTTCACAGCTACGTCTTCGAGAGTCATTCTTGTCCCGCAATTTAATAAATTTGATTTATAAATAAATAAAATAATAAAGTTTTTATACACGCCTACCTTTCTTTACTCATAAAATCACATGAAAACGTTGCAATTATTTTTCTTCCATTATTTTTTTTTTTTATACACTTTTCTCATAGATTTTACTTTAATTTTCTAAAATTTTCTTTTCAAGTTTTTCCCTATACTCTGTTATAATATATATTGTGACTTAGTGCTGAGGACGTCGGCACGAATATCTGCTCTTCTTGTCAAGTCTCCACGCTTATGATTCAAGATGCCGCAAATAGTCACAATAGCAGTTTGATATTTACTTATGCCTATCAAGTGGTGCAAGACGCCTCTGATGATGTTGCTCATAATAAGGCAGGTTAACTGCAACATTAGGCCTTCTGTTCGTCAAAACCATTAAATCTTAGACTTTGTCGGCTATGATTAATCGATTAGAAAGTTGATTGATTTTTCTTTGATTTCGTTTTTGAACATTTATATATTATAGAGATGTTTCCAATTGGCTCTGGTGAGTACATAAGTTTTTTTTTTTGTTAGCAGTTTCTAATGTATTGACGTGAGTACCTGTCTTGAAATATAATCTCACCATCTCCGCTAACGCAGCTATTTTATCGTGAACTGCCGCCGCAAAAAGGGGGAGACAATCCCTATAAGCTAGGAATCCCAATACAACTGAAGTACCAGGTCGACTAAGGTGTACGGCCAATAAACTTACTGTGGGGAATGTTCATACCTATTGTCACCTCCAATTACTCGCTTTTTCGCGATGCTTGAAAACCATAACGGCACTCAGCATTCAGGACTCTCTACCGCAACTGCAAGATTTCATTCTACGTAGAGATAGGTAGTAAGTGGGCCCCTGACACCCGGGGAGCTTAAATTTAAGCTATAAATCCTTTGCCAATACTTTACGCGACCGTAGTCGTACTTGCCTTTGGATCTACCATACAATCCCGGCTAACCAAGTCCAAATTATCCTCTCTCAGGATATATGTGCGTCGAAAGATATAACTGACATGCCCTGCTCCATGCTCTCAACTATTAGAACTTCACAATAGTCTAAGACATAAATGTGTCCTGCTGTAGCTAGTTTGTATTTCCTCCATAGTAGTAGTCTAAGACAGAAGGGGAGCGCTGTTTTATAAAAAAAACAAAACTTCTTCCACCCCACTCCTAAGCTATC
This sequence comes from Glossina austeni, assembly GCA_000688735.1. Lineage (NCBI taxonomy): Eukaryota > Metazoa > Arthropoda > Insecta > Diptera > Glossinidae > Glossina > Glossina austeni. The sequence continues at coordinate 427,973 of KK502429.1, read as the reverse complement.
AATGAGAAAAACCTTTTGTCAAGTTATAGATAGTCAAGCCTCGCACTTGTCTTTGTCTATCAATGACCATTGCCCACGCCCTTATATGTTTTTTTGTTTATAATTAAGCCGTATGCAGCGGAAGAGGATAATGAAGGAGGGTGATAAACTATATATCTAGGCGACGGAATTTCAATTGAGTCTAAATGGCTTTTAGAGCCAAGTTTTCTACTATAATATTAGAAAAAGAATTCTTTCAAAATAACTCAAATCTGGTTTAGAACAAAATAGACGAACTTTTCGAACTATTTTTTTCGACGAACTTTTCGAACTATTTTTTTCGACGAACTTTTCGAACTATTTTTTTCTTCATAATGCGCTACAATTTTTCGATATGAGATATTTTAACTTGGGTTTAGTCTAAACAATCGCAGTAACAAACAGTTTCATAAGGGAAGGAATTTAATAAAACTAATAAAACTTAAATTCGCCAGAGTCTTCATTACATCAGGTAACGGGGATGTGGGAATAAATATAAATATTGATCATCGATTGGGTCGAGTATAAATGTTGACGGATATGAAAAGAGTAATTATTGAAGTAACAACTGCACTTGACTGACTGAAAAGGTTTGCAATATTTGATGATTTGATGATTTGCAAGAACTGGTTCTAATTAGGCACTCGGCAATCAGATCTGTTATCTGTTAACCAGAGAGAAGATTTATTTTAAAAATAAAAATTATAAAAAAAAAAAAAAAAAAATTTCAAGTGAAAGTCCATCTTAGATACTACAAAGGGATCAAAGGGTAACTTTAAACTCAACTTACTCTTTATGATATAAACAGCAAGGGATATATTTGTTCTTCTTTCATTGTTACTAGCGACGTAATCGTGTTAGTTGATTTCTAACTTTGTTGTCAAATGTTAGTGTAAAGTTTTTTTTATTTTTTTACAATTATCAACATAAATTTATTATAAAGTTATAAGTGGAAAACAACATTACTTAACGTAAATTTAATTATATGTCTGCCGTCAGCAGTGGCTACGTGTGGAATGCTGTTGTAAAACAGCTAGCGTTAGAGGCCATCACGCAATGATTCATCATAGTTTAGAAAGTTTTCCTTTAGAATCAGATAAAGGAAAGTTTGAGAGGAGAAAACGTTTTTAAAAAAATTGGCCACGAATTTAAAATATTACACACATTTTATACGTATAATGTAAAGAAAAGAGAAGAGAAGTTAAAGGAACAAAATGTTCAAAACACATCTACGTATGCTTTAAAACGCACTTTGGATGTCCATCATTTAAGCTAATGCAAGATATTTTCTCAATTTTATTAATGGCGTGAAAAAATCAGTCCCATCGATCCGTACACACATTCTACTCAACGCCATACTCATCACCGGCAAAAATGCTATATTAATCTCTTTTTATTCGTAATATAATGAAGTACGCATCAAGGTGCTCATCAAGGTGCACATATTTATTAGGTTGGGGAAAAAGAAATCCATTATTTTTTCGGTAGATGGCTGCACTGGTAGATTTCTCGTAAAGTAACGATCAAATAATTTCAGATTTATGCTCGTTGGAAAGGTGACATTTCGCAGTAAAAAAAATTCTTTTGTTGTTTTTTGTTTGGTGCATTCAGTTGTGAGTTACAGCGTGTTAAAAATGGAAGTGAACGAAAGTTTTTCTTTGACAAAGGCGAAAATGCAAGCCAGGCGGCTAAAATTGTGAATGGTGTTTATGGTTCCGATACTGTAACAGCCAATTATGTGCAATTTTGGTTTCGTAGATTCCGTTCAGGAATTTTTGATGTTAAAGATGCACCTCGCACAGGTAGGCCGGTCGTCGAAAATGTCGATAAAATCGGAGAAATGATCGAAGTTGACCGGCATGTTAGCAGTCGTAACATCGTCCAGGAGCTAAAAATCGACCACAAAACAGTTTTAAACCATTTACACAAAGCTGGATTCAAAAAGAAGCAAAAGAAGAAGAAGAAATAATGGATTTCTTTTTCCCCAACCTAATATATATTGCTGACCAGTGCAATATACTAACTCGATTAGTTATATACGCATGTCTCTAGCCATGTCCAGGTATACAGTGCTTCGTTCGTCTACAAACCATGGAAACGTCGAAGCAATCATTTAATTAAACAACTGAAACGCGGCCGACTTGAGTAATCCTAGTTAATGGTCGTAGAACTAGTCCAGAAAACCTGCATTCACTGCACACAGTTAACGAAACCAAAAACTGTAAGTAGTAAGACATATTTTGTAGCAAAATATTCATCAAGAATTTACTACGAATATTACCAGAATCCAATGGGAAAATGGGTGTGATTAGGGCATCAGAAATTTGCAATAAACAAAGGATTTTGTAGCACATAAACATTCAAAACCTTTTCCAAATTCATTCCCACAAAAAAAAAACCAAAAAAAAATTAAAAATCTTTTACATCAACGAGTTTTCCTCTAATGCTATGAAAATATTCCATATTTTTTGTATGTACACTCTGGGCGATGGGCACGCATTGTTTGCTTTCATCTGAATTTCGTTAATATTCGCAAATTTCTTAATTTGATATCGATAACGATTATAATGCTCGCATATTGGAAGAAACATTTTTTGTAATTTTTGGGGTTTTTTTTTTTTGTAAACTATTATCTCTTCCCTACTGATCGATTGACGAAATTAAAGTTGATTGATCCTAGTAGGATCAGAATATTTTCAAGCTCTTTCCAGTGCTAGCATTTGATCTCAATTTTTATGCATTTAATGAACCTAACGGCAGACAGGAAGAGAAGTCATCAGGTTGACACGGACGCACTTAATTTAATTATCCCAAGAGTTTTTCTTTCTTTCGTCATAAGATCGCTGCGCATGGTCTGCGAACGGTGCATGCATCTTTGAAGGCATTCTATCTCTCGAAGGTATTCTATCGCGTAACATTGAACTGTTTTAATACCAAGCTTAAGAATACTACGATGTACCCAAATGAAAATTGAAATATTTCTCTTCTTTTTTTTTTTGTCGCTTTACATGAAATGAAAACTTGTCTAAAGCAACAAACAGATAGACAGACAGACGAATATAAATAATACATCCCGATGAGTATTTCTTGTTTTTGATTTATTGTAACAACTGCGCCGACAAGCATACTAAAATGCAATACCGAAGTGTGTTTTTATTGGGTGGGCGACGACCCACGAAAACAAAGCCAGAAACAATATGCCGTTAAAACGCACGCAGCAAAACACCAACACAAAAATAAATATCACAATCATAATAATAATAGAAAAGGAAAAACGAACTCCCCACACGATTATAAGGCAATATTCTCGATACGAACACACGCTTGCACATACATATAGGTGTCTGAAATATCTTCAAATTGTATGTACGCATATTTGTATATATGTTTGCATGGTCGAGCTTTAGTCGATATCTCGTCGATCCCTCGTCAAGCTCTGATCGGGCTCTCATTTTAAATTTATTAAAATTAAATTTATTGAAAAATTTTAATGCCCCGCCCAAATTAAATGAAGTGCTTAGACAAAGAGAGTTAGTTGTCGTAAAAAATGTTCACAGAATTAGTGTAATCAGCAAAATAATGAATAACACTGACGGGACGAAGAATGAATACCCATAGACTATAAGCATAGAGCAAGTAAAGCCCTTAGTTGATAGTCGTGGAGACGTGGAGGTATACGCTAAAATCTAAGTTGCAATATATAATAGTAGTGTTGAACAATAAGAACTAAGAAAATTATATTCACTCCTGACCGAATCTATTTTCAGAATAAAAGTGGAAATATTTTGCGGTGTCTATGTTGCACTTTACGAGTATCAAGCGAAAAGCGCAGAAAGCAAAGGTATTCACACTTCTTGTTGCATATACATTGTGGGTGTTGTAGGTGTGTCCTTTGACCAGTTTGAGCCGTTTTCAAATTCATTTACCAATTTGTAGGCGTTACCTCGGACAGATGGATAGACGAACAGACGGACTTGCTTAGGTGCATTCGCGCGTTATAAAATTATTAGGCATCGAGGTTTGTTCAAGGATGTCTATGTAATACGTGTACGTATGTAATATGTAGGCAACAGAAATGACAACCACAACACCACCAGCAGCAGCAGCAACACCATCTAAAATGTGAAAATATGTGTGTTTCAAATATTTCATATTTTCACGTTTGTGTGAAAATTTTTTGTTTTACGAGCTCACACTTGTAAAAGCCCCCCACACTTCCCGTCTTTCCCCTTCTGTCAATTACAGCGTCTTCTTCAGTCCATATAGCGACATATGTTGACATCTATGCACGTTATTGTTCATGCGAATGTGTTACATACAAAAAGATGATGAATGGATGGCAATAAAAAATATTGTCAAAATTATTTGTTAAACATGAATAAAGTATGAATTTTGAATCTGCACATTTACGCATATTACATATATTTTCATATATTTAAAGTGTTTTTCTTTACTTCTCTCTTTGCATTTTTAAAAAAATATTTCCCAAACTATTTTTATATTTATCTTTTTATTTTCAAGTATTTATTTCAAGCGTACATAGGCATAATTGATATTTGAATCGGTCGTATTAAATCATTTGTTGTTGTTATGATGGACTTTCTGTTTACCGCATTTTCTCTACTTAGCATTATACTCAGTACGTGCCATTCGATGATATTTTTGTTCAGTTCTGTTTAGTGTATGCCTTTGATCTGTTTCGCAGCTAAGATGAGATGAGAAAAGAAGAAGGAACTAAAAAAAGATAATAATAATAAATTGAAAGAATTTTCTTAATAACGGTTTAGTACATTTCTTCAGATCGAAATAAAAAAAAAAAAAAAAAAAAAAAAGAAGAGAATTTCTTGAGAGAGTTGCTGTAATAAGAAACCGAGTAAACGCTACTGCTAAGAGTGCTGAGCTCATTAGCATTTAATCTTGACGGAAGCATATCATAAACTTAACTGACAACTTTATTCCGGGCCTTTAGCTTTTTAAGACCACAGATTTGAAACACAAAACAAAAGTATTAAAAGCAACCACAATTGCATCACTGCGCTGTGAGCCAAGAACATATGTATATGTTTTTATTTATTTAATTTCTTCTTCTTCGTTTTTTGTTTTTCTTTATTTTTTTGTACACTAACCACTTAATCCCTGTGGAGGAATGTAGACTAAATGTCATTGTGGTGTGTTTTTGATTTTCGTTTTCATCCAAGCACATCCATCGAGACAAACGAAACAAAAGTCAGAAACCAGCTGTGTATCTAGATGCAGTAAAAAACTCTAGTTTATGAATTTAAAATGCAACAAAGACACACACACAAACACACACAAACATATGCTCGTATACTTGAATAGCGAAACATTCTTATAGAAAAGGTTTTCATATATGTGTGTATGCATGCATACATGCATGCATAAAAGCGCGCTTCCCTTTCCTATTGTCTACCAAACCGCTGTCATCTGTTTTAGCGACACTCACATCATAAGTTAAATGTTTGTGGCTAAAGTCGTTCTTTGTACTTGTATGTGCCTGTGTCTGTGTCTGTTGCTGTGTCTGTTGCTGTGTCTGCAAGTTTATGTGCAGTTGCTTTATGTAACTATAGGAACAACAGCACTGCATATCATCTTCTCGGTATCGCATGATCGTCACTCAGTCGCATTGTTGCCTATTGATGCGTATCTCTTTCATTAGAGATAACAAAGCATCTGAGTTACTACAGAAGAAATTAAGGGAAAAAATCGATCAAACATTTTACGATTACTGTCACTTTAACGGCTGCTGTGCTTTAAATTATCAAAATAGAAAAAAGAGTCAAAAAGAATTTCTGTTTCAGATTAAAGGGTTTACAACAAAAACACACAAAAAAAAAAGAGAAGAAAAGAAAAGAAAAGTGATTTAAAACGACATAAATTCCCCTCTGGACTGAAGTAAACAGCCGCAGGAAGTTATTATATATTTATCACACGATTTTATATACTCCCGGGTAAATAAATTCTTTTTACTAAAAATCAAAGAATTTTTGATTTAAATACGAATACTTGTGGAAAATAGTAAATACTGAAAAGTAAATAACTTATTACATATACATAACAGACAACAGACATTATGAAGTAAATAAATGCAACGAAACAAAAAAAAACAAAGAAAAGGAAAAATGCAAAAATTGCATAAATCAGATTGAACTGAAGCAGTCAATAGTTTTTCTCTCGTTTAAACAAAAAAACAACTTTTTTTCTTCTAATTGGGCTTTCATTACCGTTGTACAGTTAATTGCACTTTGAATTTTGAAGATTATTTCGTTGGTTTATGAACGTAATTTTTCGGAACTGAGAAGATTCTTCCTTTCTTTGTTATTTGGCGCTCTTTTTTTTTTTTGTTTTTTCGTTTCTTCATTACCCTAATAGCTAACTATGGTATCAAGTATTTATTGTGAGATCAATAAGCCAAAGAAAAGTTGGCTAATCTTGTTAAAGTTATTCATTTAATTTACGCGAACAAATCTACAGGTGAAGGAAAGCTTGCAAATTATTGAATAAAATTCATATCTTCTTGACATTCGTGTAGTTAGTTGTAAGTCGTAATAAATGGTGGAAAATGAGAAATTATGAATGAAAGAAAAGAAAGAATTATTGTTCACACCACTTCAACACAATTAACTACCAATTTGCTTAGAAAGGAAACATTATTCATTCAGTTGATTTACATGCATTCAAATAAAAACAAAAAATAAGCAAAAACAAAAAAAGAAAACCAAATTATAAAAAGTGAAAATGTATATATCATTGCTTCGACCGTTTATGTATATGTAGTATATGTAGTACGTATGAGTTTTTGTAGTTTATACAGTTATTAATCATGGCAACACAATGGGAAGAAAGAAAACTTAACGTAGCATATCGAGCACTGAGATGTATTGTTTACTAACAAGACAAGTCGGTTGGAGATGTTGTTTTGAATTATTATCATTATTGTTGTTGTTATTATTATTATTATTATTATTATTATTATTATTGTTATTGTTATTGTTGCTCTTCTTCTACTTCATCTTCTTTTTCTTCTTTGTTACTTTTGTAAAGTTTTTCGCACTACTAATTAAAGTCATAAAACCCTTAATGGTGCTTAAGCCACATTTTTGTAAACATACAAACGGATAGATGTCGACAAAATTTTATTTCATTTATTTATTCGTTTTTTACTCATTTGTTTCTTTAATATGAAATAAAACTTAGTTAAGCTTTTTTTTTTTTACTGCTATTCCTGAAGTTTTTAATAGCTTTACGTAAATTGAATAAAGACCTCAGACTCTGACCAGCATAAACGATATAAGGAGAAAAAGTTGAAAATCATTTTTTATTTTCACATGAAATGCAATCGAGAATCAAAGCAAATGTATGTCGGTACGTTGGTAATTTACTTTTTAATTAATTATAAAAAGAAATTAAAAAAACAAAAAAATACATATATATATATATATATATATATATATATACAGTACCAAAATCCCTGTTTAATTACATTTGCACTCTTCTCCAGAATTTCAACTTAATTTAATGAATCTAAGAAAAAATCCTCTATTAAATTTTAAGTGGTTTTCTTCTATAATATGTAATCGGTCGTATACGATTTTTCAATAATACGGGACGGCAAGTTTTGAATCACATCTCATAGATGCTTTGCTGTCATCTATCGCCAAAAAGCTTAATCTTAGCACACAAGCTACCCGAACCCGATAAGTGGAAAAAAAGACCACATATACTAATGTTGAAGATTTCAATTATTAAACTTTATGATAAGTAGTTTTCATAAAAAAAAAAAAAAAAAAAAAAACAAAAGTAAACGGGCAGTGTACATGTGCATACCTATTATTATTAGTGTCAACTTTTTACAGCATTTTTGCTTAAAAAGTTCATTAAGAACTATGCAAGAACATGGAAGTTCCCTCGTTCTAAAAAAAATTAATTTGTTGGGCCGTTCACGAGGCCCGGCGAAATTAAGTATTTGATCATTTATGCAAACTTAGTGCTAGATAAATATGCTTATGCTTGCATAAGTGTTCGTAAATAATGCCGAACTGCACTGGTTAACCCATCACAGTCCTAAAGTTTAATGCCTTGCGAGACCGAAGGGTGTTAACTGGGATAATGTCTGTGTTTGATATTTTTATTCGTAACAAAAACTAAACAACTAAACTAAACAAACAGCACAGATAGCTGCCGTAAAGGAAATCCTAAGTATTTAGTACCACTCCAATTAATTCGAAAATAAGTTACAGCACCATTCTAACTCCGATATCCGATGAATTATCAAAGCGTGAGATGATGATATTAAATAGTCGCCGTCAATCAGTTAAATTTTCTTTGGTCGAACAAGTCAAGCCAATCGGCCCTCAAATATGAAACGTTAATTATTAGGCTTTGAGTAAATCCCGTAATCGTCTCTTTGCAATTTACCAGACGTAGCAGTTACGTTAGTCTTTTTGCGCGATGATCGTTTATGCGGAAGTCGGCATTTATTCATTCCCCTTATGGCATATGGGAATGTGTAAAAATAAAAAATAAAAAGATTTATAATTTATAAAATTTTATTACTAACACTCTGTCGTCATTATTATTGCGCTTATTTGCTGTATGCTGTTTATTTATTGTTATTTTTTTTTTTTTATTGCATTAAACACAAAAATTTTTTTTTTTGACAAATAACATAGTTTTTCAATAAAAATTTCATTTTACCAAAAATTGCATGTTCTTCAATTTACAACAAAAAAGGAAAAAAAAAAAAAAGAAGAAAAACAAGAGAAAAGAAATGAGAAAAAACAGGCAAATAAAAACGAAAGAAAACAGGCTTCACCGCAATCAACAGCACATAAAAACAATCAAATTTTAATATATTTGCCACACAGTTATTGTATGGGTGCGTGTATTTGTCGCGCAAGAGTGTATTACATCCTGGGAGTGTGTCATCTGGAGCTTGCGAATTGAACGCGTGAGTATTTGCGTTTCTACCGAGTGAGTGGATGGGCTGGTTGACTGGCTGGCTGGCAGGCTGGTTAGCTGGTTGGTTGCTAACTGACTTGGTTGTTGCCTCCCGTGAAATTGCATGCAAATTATGCGAAATTGTCAACGAACATGAATTTGCACTTTTCGAATTGGCATCCACGGCAGCGCAGCATTCGCTCGTTTTGATTATAAATTGTTAGCGTATTGCTATAGTCATGCATATACACACATAACCGTCAGACAACAGCCATCATATTGCCACTCAGTGCCAGCCAGTAATTTTTAACAGGCATTGTGCGGTTAAATTCCCTTTTTTTTGGCTTTTGACTTTTACCGCGACGAGGTCGACGTGCGTTCATATTCGTTACTTCCATCTTCTTTTTCTTCGCTTAGCTCGTAAGCACAAACCAAAAATAAGGGAATTGTTGCTTAATTTCATTTCAAGTGTTTGCCAATAAATTGAAATTAATATAAAGCGAGCGGACCCATAGACATCCGTATATCTTATAGACATATATATCCTACATATCTATATATATATGCATACAGAAATATATGCCCATAATATATGATTATGTATGTAAATGGTTTATCGGTTTTATGACTATCGACAGACTATTCGAACACACAGCGAACACAAAAAGTGATTATAAAAGTCAGTCTTAATCAGCCAGTCTTGTTATGTAGTTTAACGAAGTTCTTTTATAGGCATATGCAACATACGTCTATAAATACATTTGTACAATATGTTGAAAACACTGCTCTCCTTCTATCCCTACGATTACCATAATTATAAACAAAGGAAGCGATATTTTTTAAAGACGGGCTAAAAAAATTTCGAAATTATACCATTAATTAGAGCTTACGATGATTTCGTTCCTCATATCGAAACTGATTAATTAAGAGAAAGATACTCAGAATGTTTTATTCATCTTAGAGGGAGAATCTTGGACGCCCATCGCTTTATGTGAAAGTAAAAGGCTTATGCTTGAAGAAAACGTTCTTCAAATTTTTTTCTTGTAAATTCAGTCCATCCTTAGTCGATAATCTTTCGCTTAGTATTGACAATTCTACGTTAGCTTAAAATAGTTGCTGCGAACGGCAACATTTGGCGAGTAAAAGAAAAGGACGATTCTCTATAGATTGCTTCGAGCGTCAACAATTTACATTCGATTCTGTTTGTCTTACAACTCGCTTACAAGTAATTACTACTTCGCTTTCGTCTCGTGGAAATAAAATCAACAAACGTTTTCAAAAACATCACGACCGCATTTCTCGAACGTTCCTTTTATTAATTGATCCCATTGTGGAGATGTTAAGGTACATTTAGATCGTTAAAAAGTTAGTCAGCTTGCGGAATGCTGACAAACTTAAGATTGATTAATAAATTTGTAAAGTAAAAATCCGAGTTTCCTACTAAAAATAAATTGCGGTCTGTTACTTCTCTCTTTTCGTCACTATTTTTGATAAACAACAAAATAACAACACCACACTATCATTGTTTTCTTCACAGCTTTCATAGTTCGCCAAATACCGTCTGCATGTTAGTTCTATCGATTGACATGAATACTTGAAGTTAACGTTTGTGCATACAAAGGCTTCACTTCGTCAGTTCAAGTGCAATATCCACACGCTTACTATTACAATAAGCGCAAATTTAATTAATATGCTATGCCTTCATGTGCGCCTTGATAGTCAAAAATGTAAACACATTTCGTACACATTTGTTGACTTAATGTCTCGTCGAAAACCGCAAACATCTTCCCAAAAAGGTTTACGAAATGTTCAACACAATGAAAGTGAAGTGCAAAACAAAAGAAATTCTCCTCTAAACACTGGGAATTCTCATAAAACATTGAGTGTAAAGAAGAAGTGCAATTTTTATTTTCGAAAAACGCGCGCGCTTCAAATATTAATCTTCTTTTTCTTTTCTTTTCTCTTCTCTTCTTTTCCTTTCTTTTCTTCTCTTTTCTTTTCTTTTCTTTTCTTTTCTTTTCTTTTCTTTTCTTTTCTTTTCTTTTCTTTTAGTTTCTTTTCATTTTTTCTCGTTTCTTTTTTTTCTCTTCTTTTCTTTTCTTTTCTTTTCTTTTCTTTTCTTTTCTTTTTTCTTCTTAGTGCCTTTCTTTCATCTTTTTTAGGTTAATACCCACCACAATTGCCATTAACGTCTGCGTCGACTTTCATGTCATTCGCTTTGTCAGTTTATTAATTCTCTTTTAAGCTTATTGTTGTTGCCAGCGAAGTCTCTTTAATAGATTCCATTGATTTAGAACGACTACCACGAAGCGGCATTTTCGATCATAGCTAAAGAAGACACATGTCAGGTGAATGCGTTGGAAATACGAGCGGATTAGTTTAACTCTGGTTTAAGTAATGGGAAGCTTGACTGTCGTGGTGCTTTGCCATAAATCTGCCTGGTGTTCTCAAATAAGCTCACGCAAGCGACAATTAATAACATAACATGGGTTTTCCCTCTTTTAAACGGCAACACGATAATCGAAGAAAACAATTTCACTTTTTGTTTACTTGAACGTGATATTTTTCGATGTCCTTTCAAACATCGCACTGCTTCACTCTGCTACGCACTGAATCATAAAGATCGAAATGGGCTTATGCTTGGATGAGCAATTAGAACCTTTACGGTCACGTGAACTCAATGCTGTTACTTTAGAGCACACACGCACACAAGAAGGGAAACGAGACACATGCGCACTCTGTTCTTTAAAATTGATTCAATTTTTCCAGTTGACATTTCACGAAAGTCCACCAAATCTCTAATATTTTACGGATGACCCATAGAGCAAACCATCTGGATTTTGTTAATATTTGCATCAGTGATGTTGAGACGGACAGATTTGTCGGATATTGTTCTCCGTTGAATTGTTGTTTCCTTACAACCCTTAAGGATTGTCTTTGTATCGCTTATAAACCTTTGATTATCCTTTTGTTTTTCACTATTACTCACCTTCTAAATATTTTCCTTGTGTTTTCTAGAGGGTTTTCATTTTTTAAACACAATTTCTTACGTATTCTTTGTTCATTAATTTTGAAAATTCGTTGTCGTTGATTTTCAATAACTAAAAAAAGCAACTTCTAAACTAACGCAGCAATGATGTTAATGCCAGACGGACCAGCAGAACAAAACGGCTTACATTTATATTGTGAACGCGTGCTTTTTTTATTTCTTTTCTTTAAATAATAATTCGCTTTTATTTTTTGAACTCAACAATAAACATTTTTAATAGAGAGCAAGCAAATAGCAGAAGTAATTTAGCCACGTCCGTCAAAGTAAGTTAAGGTACACATGCCCAGAAGTTTATTTCCAGTACTAAGTTTTCTTTTACACTCCATTCCACGTCAAAACCTTTCTATTCCGTTATAAATACCATTCAAAGCACTCGACTCGATTCCAACAAGTTTCCTACTGAAAAAAACTATCAAAATTAATGCAAACACATAATATATGTTTAACGTAGACTTGTATAGTAGATATAATCGAGGATGTACATGCACATGCATACTCTTAAATTGATGTCTCAAGCGATGGGTATTAAGATGAAATTCCTCAAATATTCATAAATATTACAAATGAATTAATTTTTGAAAAAATGAAAATAAAATCGAGAAGAAACAAAAAAGTATAACAATAAAAAAAGAATGCAAGTGAGTGCTAAGGATTTCCCTGTTGAGCACATATGCACATATACACATCCACAGCGGCAATAGTCGGAACAATACAATTTCAGACAAATATTCAACCAACCGTGGAGAACAAGTAGACCACTAACTGAGTCAACTAAGTGAAATCAAACCAAAATACCCAGTTGCCTTAGTTTACACAACAAAAAACATAAGCGATATAAAGATTGTAAGCGCGCACATATCTTATGTCAACGTATTCTAAGCAATAAAGAATTAAATGTTGACTTTTATAGACGCAATAGCGCTTCAATTCGATTAATTTTTATTATACAAGTAATACTTGATACTCTAATTGTATTGATTCCGTGGAATGTGTATGTTTAGCATATTTTTTCTCCCTTTCAAAATGTGTGCTTTCGCATCATCCAACCAGTCGTTGAGGTAACTGTGACATAGTACGCTTCCTTTAAAGAAAACTGCCGCTAAAGAAAGCGTAGGAAAAAGCATATCCATCAAGAGAGCAGTTCTTTGAAGAAGAAGAGTATCTAGGGCGTAGTCAAAAAATCCGACAAACGACAGACGACAGAGCCATGTAAAGGATATTTTAAAAAGAACCAATTCTTATAGAAAAAACGAAAAAACTTAAATGCGAACGAATCAAAAATTTATGCAAACATATGAACGATACGATCGATAATAAAAATTTGAAACCGAAAGTGATCGAGGGTTGGAAGAGAGAAGTAAAGCATTTTTTCATCGTATTCTTAATCGCATGCTATCGATAATAATAAATATTATTAAGTAGGAAAGAAAGTTCGATCAACTCTAACGATTTACAGAACTTGATATTCATGCTTTCAAGTTCCTACGTAACAGGGAGCGCAGTACTTACTATATGTCGTTCTGAAAACCACTGAAGTATTTAACCATGAAGGTAACCATTATTGCGTGCTGGAATGATATGGGTGTGGGAGTGAAAGGCAAGGACAGAGCCATCACCATGTCAACCCAACATTGCAATCGTTTCAAAGTGCAACCACAACCGTTTTCTTTTCTCCAGATTTTGATTTCTGCCAGAGAAAACATGATTTGTCCACATAAGTGGCCGAGTAAGTTAGAATCGCGACTATTAAGTCCGCGTTCGCGAATTCAAATCTCAAGCATGGTAGGGTTTACGTGAGTGCCCTATCACTCATAAAGGCATAACGCTCACCGATAGGGCACACGTCCATTAGTCTGGATCCACCACCTCTCTAGTTCTTTCTTTCTGTCCGGCACCACCTTACACGAACAGGGGCATCCCCTGACTAATAGGTTATAGGTTATAGAAAAAAAAACATTAAGCAATGTCTCGGTTTTGTTTACATTCCAGCGGGGAATCATTTTACTACCTGCAAAGGGCAAAGTGGAAAAATGAGAAAATAATATTTCGCACAGGCATTGCAGGCGATCGAAGTAACTAAGCGCTCTATTAAAGAAAAAACGATGGAAATTAATTTAAACATTCATTCGTTTATTCCAAGTGAAAAACTGTATTTCCAGTTAATATTTTCTGCGTGGAATGACGTAATCAACCTAAAGATGAGACTCATACCATCCATAAGACGAAGAAAATGAAAACAAAAATAGGATAAAAAATGGTGAAAATAAAGAATAAAGTTGAATAATAAGATTCTTAGGTTTAAACAACTTTTGCTTTGATTGCTTGATTGGAGTTTGGGATTATTTTATGAAATATTATCAATAAAATATGAAAAGAAAAAATCAAAAGGTTTGTCTTTATCACTTTCTATAAAATAACATTCAAGACGCAAACATACATATCTCACAATAAAAATTTAAATGAAGATGGCATTCACAATAAACGACCCAAAGATAGACATAGTGGAAGGCCATAAAAGACTGGCATCGAACGAATAGACCAGAATACTTGCTCAAAAAATCGTAATAAAACCATCACAACAAACAACAAACAACATCATGGCAATGTGTGTAAAGTTGTGTTCAAACGATTACCCAAAGGTTTAATGTAAGAGTTTTTTGTTTATTCATTAATTATGTATATACGCTTGCGTGAATTTTAAAGTCTTGAGGAATTTTATACAAGCGAAATCGATTTACAACCTGATTTATTGGAGGGCGGCTAACTTACTCATAAATCAAAATCCATCAGTAACCGAAACAAGAAATTAAAAAAAAAAAAAAAAAATAAAAAAAAAAAAAAAAATAAAATAAACAAATGAGAAAAAAAAAAGAAGCATAAATAGATGGACAAGCAGACGAAATCATCTATGAAAACATCGAGAAGAAGAAAAAATTAATGAAAAATTATAATTTACCAAAAACTAACAAAAAAATACTAATGAAAAGAAATGTTTTTAATATAATCGCAAGAATTTCGAGAAGGCGAGAGAGGAGAGTAACACACGACAAGCAAACAACAATCAACGATCATTCAAACACAAAACAAAAATATAAAGAATTTATTATGAAAGATCTTTGTTGTCATTATCATTGCATAATTTAGCAATTTGATAAATTAAAAGTACATTAATATAAATATTTTTTATTTCATTTATTTTTTAATGATTTTCTTGCTATTGCTGTTGATTGTTGATTGTCCCAACCAAAATCGATTAAGAAACAAAAATCTTGTTTTCCCCTTTTATTCTTCGTATTTAAAAAAAAAAATTAAGTAACGAAATTTGGATGATAAATGAGATGAAAGAGTGCTCTGGAAGACATGACAAAGTGCTAAATATGTCACATTATTATAGATCGTGGGAAAAGGCCACAAGCCACGGAACCCGATTGAGCGAGAAGAGGGCGCGCAATAGGAGTGTCGGCAAAACGAGAAGAGAACTTAGACTCGTTAGATTAGGAGATAGCATACAATGATAAAGATTTCGATTTTATTACTCCATCAAATTGTACCCATTTTAATGGCACACTGCTCTCCATATGAAGTTATACCTGTCATTATACATGAAGGTAATACCACGTAAATAGCGTGTTTCTTAATAAGTAGCACATAAAAAAAATTTACTTGAAGACAGCTCAGTGATCTTTTATTTTCCTTACACTATTTCGATTATATCGTAAAATTTTTCAGTTGATGACGGCGGTCATCTGAAGTACATATTGATGATTGAAACAACAATCAATGTATCATTGTTTCGAAATGTCATTTAATTGATAAAATTATCATTTGTTTTTTTTTTTTTTTTATCTATGCTTTTTCTTTTGCTCCGATTTTTTTTCCTGTTGATAAAACTTTTGTCACATATTGTTGTGCTTGGATATTGTGAGGAAATAGAAACTTGAAAAATTGATACTTACTTCTACTTCTTCTTACTACTTACTCTCGACTTCTTCTACTTACTTGTATTCATTTACAGTAAGCAATTACTTCAGTCCAATATAGATTTCGTGGGTTTACGGTACTACCTAAAATTCATATCATTTTTTCTTTGTAGAAGATCTTCGTTTTCCACAGTTTCTCATATCGAATGATTCGAATGTGGATAACACGTTTTCACGTTCCGATGTAAGCGCTACCTTCCAGAAGAGAGCTCACTTCTATTTTCATATCGATTATATTGTTAATAAAGCGGAAAGCTTGCTGAGGCAATACAAAAAAGTCGGCGGTCATTAAAAGATTATTCTCAAGCCTGTGCAAGTCACTTTTGGAATAAGCTTGGGTCATACTTACACGCACGTGCAATTACGTCGACATACGAAGCGTTCGTAGTGCTTTTGATTCTGATAGCTTTTGCTTTCTTTACTGCTTTGCGAATATGGACTCTTCTCAAACTTGAACGATTGAACTGTTTTGGTGAGGTGTAGATTTTCGCCAAAAGAGAACATTTCCGCTAGGTCTACAAAATGACGTGCTTTTATTACAGTGTTTCTCAACACACAAAGCTTTGCTAGTATAGGCACCTCTTCTCTTGTTTGTTTTTTTATTAATTTCTGCACTACTTTTGGTTTACGCGGTCTACAGCACCGAAAACAAATTGAGAAAAAGCTATCTTTTATTATGCAACAGAATCACTTTCTGAAACACTTTAGGTTTGTCTTCTCCGTCTGCCTGTCTGTCTGTCTATCGGTCCCAGGATCCCAATTTTAAAGATATTTTGATAAAATTTGATAGATTGACGTGTTTTGGCCCAAAAACAAGCGCTGTTGAAGATGACTCGGATTGGAACACTTTTCCGATGACTTCGCAAGCAACACCCTGCTACTAAGCGAAATTGTGTAGGGTGTTTTAAGATGGGCCGTGTCAATGTTCAAAAGCAAAAAAAAAAAAAAAACAATTAAGTCCGCCTGAGTGGCCGAGGGATTAAAATCAAACGTAGATAAGGGATCTTTGAAGTATTCCTCTTAGTGTTACAAACGAAATGATAATCTTAACATAACGTCATTCTTTCAATGTTTGTCGATGTAAAAAGTGTTAACTTTAACTCTTTTCTTTTTTCTTTTTTTTTTTTTTGTTTGTTATTTTAAAAAGTGTTATATAAAACAATAGGAGACCGCAACACTTATTTTCTTTCCTTTTTGTCACTATTGTGGTAGAATCGGTTTCTTGCTTGAGGGTTTGTGTTAATTTTAAACGTTACGAAGGCAACAAAACGACATACCAAATAAAAGCAAATTGAATTATGTGTTCTTAGGAAATGTCACCTACCGTCGCTATAGTATCGTTTAAGCACACATTTAAGGCCCCAAAAAAGATTCAAAGAATTTTTAATTTGAAGACATTAATTGCAAGAATTTACTGCGTTTAGTACACGTTAGAAGTTTACTCAATTCAGGTTTAGGTTTAGGTTTATTAAAACGCTGCCGTAATACTGCCGAAGCGTACTTGACTGTGCTTGTGAAAGAGTCTATAGAAACGAAACTTGATAGTCAAGTTGTCTTTGTTGTCTTCAAATTACGCCGAGGACGAATCCGAGAGTCTGCACGGATCGATATTGTATTTAAAGGGATGCATTTGCAAGCTTCACTAACTTTGTGGGCATTCGTTTAACTCTATACTGAAGTGCTTGAGGCTGATATCATGTGTCTGTCTATATGACATTTTTATGGACTATGATTTACAATTGTTTTTAGAACAAAGTATAGAGAAAGAGTGCAATCGATTTCGTCTTTCAAAGAACTTTTTTCGATATCTTTACTTCACTTACTTCAACTTAAGTTGAAATGTTGTTGTCGTTATATAAAATGTAAGGTGAATTTAGATTCGCTATGGTTATGCGTTATTATTTAATTTTAACGGTATGCAAACAAAAAAAGATGATCAAGATGAAAGAACAACTTACTATGCACGGCTATCGGAGCAGAAAACAGTAGGTCTTAAAAGATTCGCTTTAAACTTCACTGGCTTTAAATATTTAGGCTATGTTTTTATATTGCAACACAAAAACAAAAAAAAAAAGTGTTTTTTTTCTGTTTGATTATGTGTTTCGAAAAGGTATATGTCCGCCTTTGCTGGCTGTGCCTCTGTGTCTGTCTGTCTGTCTGTCTGTCTGCCTTTCTTTCTGTATCTTTCTGTTCGGCTTTCTTGAATTGTTTTAGAATTTTAAACAATGTTTGGTATGCTTAATGATTTTTTATTATTTTTGTTATTTTCGCTAAAAACCTCTTTAAATATTTGTTTGTTTTTGCGAAAATGAGAAAAAGGATTTTTTTTTTTAATAAAACGATTTTTAAATTCCGGGAATTTGTTGTTGAAGAAAAAGTGTTAAAAAGGGCTCTGGCCTTATAAGCGAAAATCAACAAAAACATAAAAGTTCATAACAAAATTGCTTTTCCGTTTATCACGATCACTAAGAATTTCATAAATGATATTTTGAAAGATATTAACACAGAAAATATTTAGCCGCGATACAATTATCTGTAATAAAGGCTATGAATTTTCTTTTTTTATATACACGTATATGTGTATACAAAAATTTCTTGTGCGTTTCTGGTGACGGCAAGAATGGATTGCATTTAATAAGAATTAATAACGTTCAGTAAAGATGAGAAATTTTTATGTGAATGAAATGCATAGGGAAGAGCTGGGTTTTGTTTTTTTTGTCGTCGTCGTAACAGTACAAGGCTTGTTAAAAGTTTTATATAAAATTAACATTTTAGAGTCGAAATCATAATTTACTTTATAGCATGCCTTACCTCCTCACCAACCCTCACAATAATAGCTTCACATCAAATTTACAAGAACCCTTTGAAAATATCTATTAAAATAATCATCGGTTCTAGCAAAAGTTACACATAATAGATCCCGTAAAACTTCTCTTAGTATTAAAAGTGCAGCTTTTGTCGAATTGAAAAAATTCAGGCCCATCCATCGGCAACACTCCAAAATGTCATAAAACATATACAATCACCACAAGTTGCTTTAACTAACTCTCTCTTGCATGTATGCCAACACAATTAGAGGCTTTGAGTAAAATAAGTCGATTTATTTGCTTAGTTTATTTATTTATTTATTTATTTAATTATTTACTTACACATGAAACTCAACTAAAATAGGTCAACGGCCGAATTTAATTGACTCTTACAAGTCAATCTTATACTGATTGTTATTAAAACTAGTATAACGTATATGAGGAGAAGTAAAGAAAGAAAACAAATTCATATATAAAGAAATAAGAAAGAAAAGGTAAGCGTGCATCATAGCAAGATGTTATCCTCAGAGGTGTCAGGCGCCCGTCTTGACACCTGCCTGTGGTGAGAAAATAGGGGGGATGACCACACTTGCATGTGCAGCTTGCGCGACTTTCCCAGCATGGTGACCAGCGGGCACACCCGAACAGCTGGGGCTAGAGGTGGATTTATTATTTTTATTTATAGCCTTCGGAGATGTCGATAGAGTAGCCTGACTGGCACCGCTGGCAAGAGATATCCTTGGCACTTCAGCATAGCTGAAACGTGGAGGGCTTACCGGGTTATTTGTAACTACTGTAAGTATTGCCAAGTGACTCAACGCTAGAGGAAACGCTAACGTTCTTTGTACTTCCATCTTGCAAAGATGGGCCACTCAAATGAATTGACGAATGAGATTTAGTCGAAGACGGAAGTGAAGTACCACACGCTACACTACGAGTTGGTCTTTTACAAGCCAGTGGAGAAGATGAATCCTCTAGATAGTGACACTCATCGAACATTGTCTTCATTTTTTCAAACTTTCCGCCCAATATCACGAGATTTTTACTTAGTCCAGCAAACCCACTCCTTGCCTCCATGAAAAGCTTGTAAAAGTCAATATTCCGCTTCCTACAGTCGGGATATGACCAACGAAATCCTTTCGAGGGATCTAGGACTGCATCTGCACTACAGCCACTGATACATGCACACTTCGCGTGACAAAAGCGCTCGCACAGCCAACAAGTAATGAATCGTTCAGAATCGGGGCCTGTTTTCGTTCGACATGGTGCATACAAACACTCCATGTCAAAAAGCAACAGACAAAATACAGTTTGTGAAAAGAGAAAAATTAAAAAAGTTTGTCGCGTATTGAAAAATGATTCCTTAAATCAGACGCAAACTTCGCGCTATTAAAAACACCGTAAACAAAGAGTAAACCGAGAGATAAACTGTACATAGGCTGTGGACCAACTCAGATATTTGGAAGCAACAACACAACAAAAATGACTGACGACTATCAGCACAACAAGTTCAGTATAATTAATAAATTTAAACACTTTTATAATTAATTACACTTTAAAAGCATGTAAAGCGGTAAAGCAGCACAACCACAACACGTGTGCAGTGTTGCCAAACTGCATTATATTCCAATTTCTCTCTGATTCTTCTGATTACTTTCAAGCTTTGCGCGGTTTTACTCCATCTCTTAACTTATATAAGGGAACCTTTCGCAAAAATACTCATCCCGCTCAGACTGCTTTTTAATTTTTTTATTTAATGGGAAAACAACCAATTGGTTTGGATATGTTTTCAAGTTTGAGAGTCAAGTTTGGGACCAGTAGCACGGCATTTGCCTGCATAGCAAGGTCTCCAACTTTGCCGTTGCAAATATATGTTTATAAGCCTCGCGTAGGGTCTTGATAGTAAATATTTTTTGCTTTGTTTATAAACTTTCGAATCAAATCTCTAAACTGCAAGCCAAACTTTCAATTCGTTTATATTGAAGGGATTTTACTCAAAATCGGCTCTAATCTAAAACGCATCAAAGCGTGTTCACTTCGATTGAGGCTTTTATTCGGTGCGTCATTTAAAATCGCAACACGTTTTAGAATTAATGGCTTCCTTAGTATCGGATATTCACGACGTTGATGGTAGCTGGAAGCTTATCTTCGCAATAAGGAGCCATTGTTTGTTCGCATTTGCCATTTCTTTATGAAATGTCATTTCACTTCGAATTTTTTCTGACACAATCTGCTGCAGAGTTTTTTTCGCATTTTAAATGTTTATGTGAAAAGTTATCAAAGAAAACAAAAGCATTTCTGTAGACACTTTGAAATAATAAAATGAAACAAATAAGAAAATAGGAATAAGGAAATAGAGGTCACTTTAGAATGGCTCGACTGTTTGCACCTATAAGGTTGCATTTTTTTACCCACCACCGGAGGATGAGGTGTATGTTAAATTTTGTCAAATCGGTTGCAATACGCAGAATGGAGTTTCAGAGACTCCATAAAGTAAATATATTTTTGATCGGCATCAAATTCTGAACCAATTTAAACATACATGTCCGTCCATCCGTCCAAGAAGAAAGAAAATTTATATTTCTCCTGTTTATTTATTTTTTTTTTTTTTTTTAATTCTTTTTCGAGATAGTAATGATGGGTGTAGAAGATTTTGTCACAGCCTATAATGGGCTATAATTTTCTTATTTGTTGTTGACATGATTTAAGTCTTTGGCGCTACCTTAAATGGGAAAAAATTTAAAGCAAATCGATCATGCAAACGTCGATAATTAGTAGTTTTTTTTTTTTTAAATTTCCAGAAGTCTTCTTGAGAAGTCTTCGTTATTAATCGATACATTGATCGGGTTTTCGAAGTTTTTTACCTCTCATGTAGTCTAAGAACGCGAGAATTTATTTCATATCCGTCCAACTGATTCAACTGTTTATCTTAATATCTTTTAGTTTCAGAAATGCAATAATTTAAAAAAGATAAGCGAAAATGTAAGTGCACGCAACAAAATCGATTAAGTATTTTATTGACCTTGAATACTTTTACGAATCTTCTATTTGCTATTTCTCGTCTTCACTTGTTTCCTGCACTAAGTAAATTGGCGAATGCGCTCAAGGACTTTCCGAATAGCTGACCCGATTCTTAATAATCTCTTTATGCCTCTTCTTTTTTTTTTTTTTTTGAATATTTCAAGAGGCCTTGAAGTACATTTTTTTTCCATTTCACTAATCACTTAAGCAAAGTTCACGATTCGTGTATCACGGTGGTGGCGAAAAGGAAGTGAGGAGAAAAACGTTTGGAGAGCGGCCACAGCCTCGGTGGTGTGCACCTGACCTGGCCTTTTTCGACAGACCGCTCGTTATTGAAGGGTGGTCTACCGCATTGGGCATTCAAGCCCGGCAGGTTAACTTTGTAATCACACTTCTTAACTACCTGCCTATGTGATAATAACGAAACTGTAAGGCTCTACATCCACTTAAGTATGGCTGGTGTCTTCTATATTTCTCTGTTGAAATATATAAAATGGAGACCTAAGCTCATTCAAATCAAATTCACTTTTATCAATTAGGTTGGATGATTTTTCATAGTCATAATAGAATCGGCCTAACTTACATATATATATATAATGCTTTTCTTACGTCTCATAATCTTCATTCAATTTTAATATTCAAGGTTTTTTGTTTTCGTTACGTACAAATCCAGAAACAAATGCTTTCAGCCGCATGTTGTTATGATGATACTAACAAAAGTAGTTGAACGAGAGAGAAAGAGCGAGAGAGAGAGAGAGGGAGAAAGAAGCAGTGTAAATTTTCTTATGCGTAATACATTTTGAAAGCGAATAAGAGAAGAAGCATCAGAAAAGTTTTTAAAATATGTAAAAAAAAAGAAATACAAAAGATTTGATGGTAAACTGACTTATAAACCCACATTTAAACAAACTTCCGTATGCAAGATAGAGAAAATATGTTTTTTTCATATTTCAATTTTAGTTCAATTTTTACTTTTGTTTCGAGGTTTTTTATTCGTTACTTCAGGCGAGCAATAAACGAGCAAACGTGGTTGCCAGGCCAGATAACTTGACTGACGTACTGACTGCTTGGTTGGACGAGTGTCTAAAAATTCAATTGAAAGTTTTGGCGTTTTGCAATTTTCCATGCTTACGCTATAGCAGCAAGCAAGCAAATCCCTTTAGCTTTATATTTTTCTGCTTAAAACAAAATAATAGGAAAAAAAAAAGTAAAAAAAAAAAAGCCCTCAAACTACGAATACCAGTCAAAATTTTCATACAATAAACTGGGAAAGAGAAAAAAGTTTACTTTGGCGTTTTTATTTGTTGCTATTCTTTTATTTTTTATTATTATTATTATTATTATTATTTTGTTTTTTGTTTTTTTTTCTAGCTTATTTTTGTGCCCAGACAAATTTCACAAAATGGAAAACTGTAAATTGAAATACGTAAACATATATAAGTTATATATGGACGCAAATGTGTACATGCCAACATATAGATGGAAAAGTTTGTGGAAATAAAGGATTTTTGCTTAAGCTTCATTGCTTTCAAACTAGATTTCGAAAAAAGAAAAATAACAAAAAAAAATTCTAATTTCAACAGCCGTTGAAAGCGGTTAAAGTATGTAAGCAAAACCTATATATACATGTGTATGTCTATTAAACGTTAAATG
Source organism: Glossina austeni (assembly GCA_000688735.1). Taxonomy (NCBI): domain Eukaryota; kingdom Metazoa; phylum Arthropoda; class Insecta; order Diptera; family Glossinidae; genus Glossina; species Glossina austeni. The sequence continues at coordinate 404,487 of KK502429.1, read as the reverse complement.
ACGCATATTTCATGACAATACCTCAGTTGGAAAAACGGCAAACAGGCGAACTACGTCGTTTAAAGGGTGAACATTGCCTATCTATCGGTTTGGTTTGCAAATTTTTGCTGGTTTCTAGCCGAAAAGTAAAATATACCGCTGACGCTTGCTTCTGAGTGCGCAACATGTGAGTCTATACCTATTCTCAATATAATCTTCTTCCGCAAAGCCCATCTTAATTGCCTTTCGAATATAACGCGTACTAGCCGCTGCTGAGGATAAGGTGCAGTCAGTATATTCGGGTGGTAATTTTCGCTTGCCGCTTGCAGCTGATAGCTCATATTCGACGATTTTCTGCTTTATTCGAACAAAATGGTGAAATTGCTCTCACAACATATTCGTTAATGTTATTAATAGGTGTGAATATGGCGACGGTATTTTATCTGTTAGCGCATCTAAATTGTCCGGTGAGCGGAAGAGGGCAGCCTTTACGATTAGATTATGCCATTCATCAACACTAGACACGTCGACGAGAAGTAACCGAAAGAAATCTTACGATAAAAGCCTAATGACTGGAATAACAAAAAAAAAAAAAAAAAAAAAAAAAAAAAAAAAAAAAAAAAAAAAAATGAAAAATAAAAGCAATTGTCTATGAAAACTCATAATACATGCGCAAAATTAATAAAGAATTATAAAATTTCCAAGTTTTGCTGACAATGTGAAAAGGCTGATTAGTAATTAATTTGCTATTTAGGTTTATACACAAAGAAAAAAAAAAAACCAGATGCATTTTTTTCTTATTCGATGCAATTTCATATATGCGATGATGTGTTTAGTATACCTCGTCGCTTTGATGTTAGGGAAATAGAGAAAACAAATAAATTTATACTCGTTAAGGCAAGTTTGTAAGGTATCGCAAAAATATTTTGAATGAATAAAATGGGTTTTATTTAGTTTTAGTTGATTCAAAAAGAGATTCTCCTGCAAATGATTCCAAGGCATTCAAATTGGTTTTATATTCTTTTTTCCGCACTTATTCGTAAACTTCATTGAAAGTTTTCTCTTTTATATTCAAATTTTACGAAGATATTCGTTAAACGTAATTTAATCGATTCTTGTTTTAATGTTACATAGCAGGGCAGTTAATAATATTCAGTTATGTGGTTCGTTTCGTGGCTCGAAAATATTGTAAACGACGACGAGATTTTGTTCAAATTTTAATTTAAAAAACATGCGTGAAAGTAGTGTGACTTAGTTTCTTTTATTATCTGAATGGAATTCTTATTTAATTTTCATCTCGGGTCATAGCAATTTCTAGAACAATTCCTTTGCATTTTAAACACGTTATTGGAAAATTATTGCTTATAAATGCTTTCGAAATTTTGAAAGTCAATTAAGCGGATCATGTGATTACACTTGAAAGTGCATTTGTAGGTTTATAATAATGTTCTCTTTCCCGAAACTGAAGCGCAGTGCTGCACCTAACAATAATTATTCGACGTCGCCATCGCTATAAGCAGTTCATGTAACATTTACTAGCTCTGCTCGTCTACATGCATTCTTCTCAGGTCTTTCGGAAGAAAAATTTTGAAATAAATAAAAAAATAAATTATTCTTATCATGTAAAGAACATATAATTTGTTGTGTGTACTTTGTGTGCCGTAAAATTCTTCCCCATGTCGTCAGAATAGAATTCTATTTCTTGAGATGACTGTAAAGTTATTTAATGATTTTAACTTCCATACGTTTATTGTAAACAAATTTCTATACTCACTGCCACAAGATGACGCCGTCGTTCTTATGCGCTGCACTTGCGCATATGCATTTAGAAGTATGAAATATTATGCATATTTGATAAGCTTGAAATTCTTTGTGGGCTCATAACTATGCACTTTTTCATAGCTTAATTGTAAGAACCAAGCTGATCTGTTTTAAAAATACGCCTGTATAAGATTAAAAAAAGGAAGAAGAAATGTTGAAAAATTATTAAAAATTTTCAAATTAGTTGTTACGAGTTTTAAGAGATCTGAAACAAAACCTGAAAAACCTTTTGTTCTCATATCTATTGCAATTGCAATTACATTGCAGTTAATCTCATATAACACACGACACGCCACGACAAACACATATAAATTACGATATTTACCGTAACCGACGGCTGTTCGAGATATACTCTGCGAAAAGATTTTCCTTACTTCTTCACGCAACCTATAATTTGAGTTCAACGTTTTTCTCTCCAGTCTCCCGACTGTTGTTGATGCTCTCAAGTGCTCTATAAAAAATATTAAAAATCTCTCTCTCTTTTTCTCTCTCTCTCTCTCTCTTTCTCTCTCCCTCTCTCTCTTTAAACTTTCTCCATAATTTGAAACTTGAAGCAAATACTGATCCGTTCATCTCTCATACTCGCTCGTTCACGGTTTCTTCCGATATGAACGTGGGTTTCATACAATTCCCATTAAACATCCATCAAAGGATTATTTACTATGCAAATTATCTCATTGTGCTCTTCAGTTCAGCTTCTTCACACAAGTGTGTAGTATATGTATAAATATTTTTGGTTATGTGACTGACTGTGAATCGATTGGATCGCCGTAATCTAATTTTCACCTAATTTTCATTCCTGCGGTTTCGTCCGCAAAAAATTATTGAGAGGAAGCAAAATTGTTGTTCACAATGAAAAATTTAAAAATATAAAATTATATATAATTCGCAATAAAATCCAGATATTTATTAGAGGAAATTTCGGCGAATTTTAATTGTTCGCTCGTAAGTGTTCGCCTACTTTCCAAACGCCTGTTTTCAAATGTCATCCAATGTTTTCGTTAAGCGGTAGGGTAATTTTTGCTGTTTGCATTTTTCGAACGTAATTGAAATTAATTTTATTCAATTTCTTTTTTTTTTTGTTGTTTTTCTTGGTTGTGATTTATTGATTATGTGGTTTCGTCATTTTGCTTCATTCTATGTGATGGCAAGCATAGAAACCGTATTCTCCCCGATAAAATAGAAAGTTTTGTAAATTGAAACCCGAGGAAAATTATGTAATGACAACGTATTCATGCGTAACAAGTATATGTGAGAGGGGGGGAGGGGGAGGGGACATGAAGGCAAGGGCTTTAGCATTCTTTTAACAAACATATGATTCGTTGTCTTTTGTTGTTTTTGTTGTTTTTTTCCAACATTAATGAGATCAAATTAAGTTTTAAATTACAGTTTCGTCTTCTTCGTCTTTTGTTTTGGTTAGTGTTACTCCTTTAATGAACTGAAAAAATGTAAAGAAAATTCAAATTGGTTCACTTAGTGTTCTCGACTTGCATCCATGTACGTTTAAATGTATTTTTTTGTTTTTTTTGTTTTTTAATTAACTTCGAACAGATGACTGTGATTCGTTTTATTTAAACATGTTTATGCCTATTGCACACATAAAAGAAAGTTTTTCTTATTTTTATGCTCTTGTATAAACATTAAGTTTATTGGAGATCAAAATGTAAGAAAAATGTGAAACACCATTATCTGTATATATATACCCTTAAGAACATGCATGCAAGTGCGTCCCTAAAAACATGAAATTCATAATTTACCAAGAACGACATTTAACAACATAAAGATCAATCTTCGATCGAACTTAAGATGATGACCAAAAAAACAAAAAAAAAAATAAAAACACAAACACAAACCTACCACGACCAAACAAGCAACAAACTAAACGATCAACCGAACGACAAACAAACCAACTGAACTGAACTGAACTGAACTGAACTGAACTGAAGTGAAGTGAAGTGAACTGGCTAAGGTAACCTGTGCATACCAATCAATTGCTGATGAGGCCTCATTTGTTGTGATTGTGTTGCATTGGCTTGCATTGCTTTGTATAATTTCGATGCTATCTAAAGAGAAGAGAAATTAAAAGTTCTTTATGTGTATGTGTATGTGTATGTGTATATATATATATGTAATCAAGTTTGTGTGCAACGATGCGCCTATTAAATAAGAGACGAACAACATTCGTTCATTGTAACGATTTAGAGGCTGTTCAGAGGAAAACTGCATTTTAATCAGTAATTTTTATTAGCATCTTATCGCCATTCGAGCCTTTTATTTTGGTAAACAAGCAGCACCATCTCTGGCAGTTTAATAAACACCCCACGAATATATTTTACTTTGTGTGACGGCGCAGATTTTAACGTTATTGCTGCATGCTCATATGCGTCCGTGTACGCTTGCGTACACTACATATATTTATTTTTTGGAAGGTGCATATTTAGCGGAGGCGCTCAATCTCATAGTCATTCTCCATTTGACCTAAACGTATATGTAAAAGATTGATCTTAGGTGAGTGTTGCTGTTTTATTTCAAAAGATAGTGATGATCTCGGTAGTGATCTTGTTCACTTTCTGTTCTGATATCGCTTGTATGCTTTCTTTAGATTATTTTCAAGATATTGTAATCAAATTTTCTTATTGTTATTGTTGTCGTTGTTGTTGTTGTTGTTGTTATTGTTACATTGTTTTTAAAATCAAAATTTTCGGTAAAATAAAAAATACAAAATTTTTAGAAATGGCAAAAAACGACTTTCATATGCCTTATAATGGGACGGATGATCTTAGGAGTTTTGCAAAAAGAAAGAAAGATTTTTTACAACCATTTCAGGATGAACACAGAATGTGTGTTGATGTGTGTTTGTGTGTATATATATATATATATATATATATACATATATATGAAAGAGAAAGAGAGAGAGAGAGAGAGAGAGAGAGAGAGAGGGAGAGAGTGTAAAGAGAAGAGAGAACCGTTTGAATATTTGAAACCAACGTGAAACCAAAAACGTGAAAGCGTGTTCTTGACCTTACCCGTAACAATCCGTAGAGGTTCTCGAATTATAATCGCCAAAGTTATTTAATAACTTAATTTACCCTTAAACTACTTAAGGTACAGTTGTTTTTTTTTTTTTTTTTTTTTTTTTTTTATTGTTTTATTTTGTTATCAGAAATTGTTGCTTTTTCTTCTTTTATATGCATTTTGTACTTTTATGTATTATTATTGTTGTAAGGAGGGCTTTTTGGTTGCCCTTAATTACAATATATAAAGCATGAAATTGCAGACGCAAGTAACAAGAAACCTTTTGCAAACACCTGTGATGATGATAAGCTTTTACACACAAAAGCAACACACAGACACCACAACACACATTATATGCACAAACACGCATACACATTTATACATATATATATATATGTAAAATGTTACCAAAGCAAACTCATGTTCAAAAGCCATTTGCATTGCTCGGTATCTGTTTTTATCCCTTTGCCGTTCATTCGGTCGGTGCACAATGCGAAAGGTGTTGCTTTTAATAAGAAAGTTTAGTATGCTATAATTTGATTCGCTTATAAAAAGAAAACATTCTTGAAGAAGAACATTTTTGTTTGGAGGCAACAAAATAATGTTTTTTTAAACATGTTTCAAAATTGTTGTTTTCTTTTTCACGTATTTAATAAGATTTTCAGTTAATCTTTATAATGAAATCAATTTTATAGCAAAAGATCCCGCAAACATTTTTTTGTTATACTTAAATACGCATTCAGCCATGTATCAAAGTCTCTTAAGGCATTAGTTGGTGAAAGATAAAATGGACATTCGATCTTTTTACACAAATTGGCGAACACGATCTTTTCACTAGGATAACAATTATATAATAAAAGGGAAAAAATAGACATTTGTTTTTCCCCATTATCTTAATCTTAAGTACAATTTTCAATTTGATACGTTCTTTGGCTTTTGAACGATAAAAATAAAAACACGTTGAAGTTGAAGTTGAAGTTGAAAATGTACGAAATTCTCTCGCCTCAAAATGCATTTACAATAGTAGCAAATGAGGTCACGAACTTTAATCATGGCCTGCGGCCGCAAGCCGAAAATTTTAATTTGTGCTTTACTGCGAAAACATACACATAAAATAACTATAATCTAAAGATCACATAAGCACATGAGAGTTGTTGACTAAGATATTAAATCATATCCACATATGATGGAGTATCAGTGGGGCTAAAAGACTAGTGCTTGAAAGAAAGACTTTTTCTATAACATTGGCGAAGATCTGTAAACGTTTTTCTTTTTATTTACAAAGGCTCCAACGGTCCAAGGTCAGTATCACGTGATAAACATAGATAAACATTTTCCATAGTTATTCTAATCTGCTTTTTTACACCGCCAGATTAACAGATTCAACGGTTTCCCGCTCAAAATTGTGGTCAACAATGTACTTGTTAACGAAACGATTGATTCCAATCGCATTATGGGGCGTGGAAGCGTGCTATATGTCAATGATAAAAATTAAAGGCACCGAACAAGTGCAGCAACAGATAAATTTTTTTATCGGTTTGAGTTATGGGAATGTTTCTGCATGAAAACCGCGTTATAAGGAGAAGCGTGATAGAAGAACGGCTTAACGGTTACTCTCAGAAATGCCAAGCTTGACGCAAAAAACTCACCCTAATCAGAACTATCAACTTTAAAATAAAATAAAATACAATTATGGGCTGTTTAACCCCCTCAGAGTTGTTTGCAAGAACCTGAATGACTATCTATTTATCACTTATTCTCATTATCGGACTCTTTAAAGTCCGTTAAAGCAACATTGCTTAATAAACGTGGTTTACCTATGGCGTACTTAAACTAGCTTTTAACCCTGAAAAGCCCTTACGATTCGAAAATTAATTGTTGTTAACTATTATCGGTTGCCAAGCTTATGCATCTTTGCGATGGCTTAGGGGTTCATTTGCAATTTGGTCCTGCACCGGTTGTAAGTGTGGCTCTGTGCTAGTTGTGTACATGCCTTTTTTTTCTTTTCTTCCTTCTTATTTGTTTTATTTTTACTTATACTAAGTTTTAATATTAATTAATATAAGTTTTGCTTTAAGAGTCAATTGAACTCGACTGTTATTTGTTTACTCGAGTTTCATGTATGAGTGGAATTAAAATAAAAAATAAAATAAAAGAAAAGAAAAAAGATTTGAAGTGTGAAGACGCTGCGATGTTCTACAGAATTTTTCTGTCACCCACTATTAGCGAAAGTAAACAGTGAAATTTTGCACATAAAAAAAAACTTGGCTCTACAATATTATATCAAAAAGTATTCAAAGGTAATTTGTTCTCGGGAGATGGTAGATACTCAACCAAATGAGGTTAAGCCCACAGAGATGGTGAAGCAAAACAAATGAATGATTATTGGCTGAGAATGTTAGCCCTTTTAAAAGCTTCAATACATGACCTATTGACTATTGAAGGTCGGATAAGAGAAAACAGTGAGGGAGATTTGTGCTGTATTGTGTGCTCACAACAGACCAAAAGCTGCATCATGAGGATAATCGAAACGCATGTTCGTTGCGATGAAACGTTGCTTCATTATTTCGCAGCTGAAACGCAAGAATGTTAAAGCTAACGGATTGCAGACGAAGAAGTTGGAATCATTTCCGTTATTGGCAATTTGCTTGCCGGATATTTCGACAGGACGTGCATCCACATTTTTCAGCATTCACCGTTCTTCCGTCCGAACTAGTAAATGGCTTAATGTCACTAAAATCTTCGTATTCACCATGGCCTAGATGGCCTTTCATCATTTATTTTAGGAATCTGTTCCGGGTAGAAGCATATCTTAGGTACTAAGAAGAACTTCGTAGTAGCAAATACCTTACGGTATGAAAGGGCATTTTCTCCACTCTCCTGCAAAAAGATGGTAACGCGAAAATGAGTCTACAGCGCGAACGACAAATCTTTTGAAATGATTGTGCGCCTAATGTAATCTATGCCTATTTTCATAAAGCGTTTGATCGAATTGATCACAATCTGCTAACTTTCCACCTTTTTTTGGTAATTGGATTGCTTTGTATTCAAAATATAGAGTTGCGAGTGCTTAATTAATTAATCAATCAGCCTCACGAGATCAATCTCTTTTGATTTATATCTTATTGGCTTACCAACCGTTGTACCCGTGTACCCGTGTACCCGTGTACCCGTGTACCCGTATACCCGTGTACCCGTGTACCCGTATACCCGTTTTCATTTATGCGGGCCATATTAAATTATTCCCATCTACTTCGCTCAGCTCGCCCTGAATATTCCCATGCTCGATAATTGGATTTAAACCTATTTATTAGGCGGTACAACTTAAACCTCATGCATCCATGCACCATCTGCACACAATGTACCGTCTTTATCAGTTCCGTTCAGAGAATCTATTCTAATCTTTTCCTACTTGTAATATTGAGACGATGGAATATCTGCTGTTGACGTTAAATTTGTAGCCGATTATCGAATAAAGAACGACGAATAAAATGACATGTTGTATGACACTGAGTTTGAGCGAACAGATAGATGAACGTTTCATTTGGGAAATTTTGCTTCGTCGCTTTTATTTATTATTATTCAATATAATGAGCGCATAAATTTTTAATTATTTATTTTAAAGTTATTCGTGTAGGAGCATTATGCGCAGTCATGTTTCCATTATTTATTGATAACTTATGGGAAATTGAAGACGTTTCGTATTTCTAGGCGCGACGGAACAAAATGCTTGTAAGAATTTACGTCAACAAACAACTGTTCAAGTCAATAACAACAAAAAGAATGAATGCCTGTGCAAGACTAGCTTTCGTTAATTATTTGCCCTCACTGTTTTCAAACTCTACTACAGAATGCGGAAAACTCATTAAAAATACATAACTTGAAGGCAAACGCAACTAAATCTTTTAAGGTTAACTGACCCTTTTAAGGCCGATTATTGATTATTGACCCGAACAATTAATTAATTCATAAGTTAAAGTACTTTTGCATAAACTTTGCGAGGGCAACTTTTAAGGACATTTTTTTCACTTCCTTTGTCAGCTAATACGATCGAAATGTCCGCACCTCAGTACATAGATTTGAAAAATGACTCAGATTTCTTAATTTTACTGAGACCACTCGATTTGCGAGCAATCGAAAAAAGTCTTATAAAAAAAACGTCAATCATATCGTTTGTCGTTGATAATGTTTTCGTATCAATAAGAAAGACACACACATAAATAGTGTAGAGAGTTGCACTGTTATATGAACGACTGAGCGAGTACCTTTCATAACCTGAGGTTAATTAATTTCCATTTGCCGGGAATTGGAGAAGTGCTCCGCTTCAATAATATGTCACAACTTGCTATGCAATCGGCAAAAGAATCAAACTATTAAAAATTAGATTCAGCGTGGGCCTGAATATATATAAATATATATATATTTTATATCTTGCTTTTCACAAATATTTTCGAAAAGAATTTGAAAACCAGTCGTAATGAATACAAAATTCTTTAATTGAATCTAAATGCGTTGTAGTTGGCAAAACTGAACATAGCATAGCTGAACATAGTTACACGGATTTTCGGAGCTTGTTTTTAGATGGTTCAAGTAAACGTTTTGAATTCAATATCGGCTATCCATCTGAACTTTTACTTATGAAGATGCCACCATATGCCGAAGAAAATATGCCACTGGTATGAAAGTTTCAGCAGCATAACGATCCGAAATATTCATCCAAGTTGGTGAAAGCATTCCAAGTTCTTGAAGCGCGAGCTGGATGTCATTGAATGGCCAAGTTAGTCTCCCGACCGCAATCCTATTGAAACCCTTTGGGGAGAACTAAAGTATCAAGTTTCCTGTGCTGAAAAAAAAAAAACAATTGTGGAAAAATATTTGAGAAGCCTTTTATAATATCCCCGTAGACACCTGCTGTAAATTAATTTCATCCACGTTTAGAACAATCGAACTTATTCTTAAAACCAATGGCGGTTATAACGGCTATTAACTGCCTAAACTGCCTGATTTATACAAAAATTTTGACTTTTAAGCGCAAAATGTTGCGTTATTTTTAAATTTTTCTCCATAAACCTATTTTACAGTTCACTTGGAAACACCTGATATTTTTGAACTAAGCTTTCTGTAAGTTTTTATTTATACTTAACGTTACTCTAAAATCATTTTTAAATGTTCCGAAATCTTCCTATTTTATAAATAAAGATATAAATATAAAATATAATAGAAGAAGAATGAAAAAAAAAAAACGCTCCACTAACATAAAACCCTGTACATCTGTGTATTTTTTGTGTGCACATGTGTATGTAGGCTTAGAAAAATGTTTTTTTTTTTTTTACAAAAATTCATCGATTTATAAAATCTTTTTGCTAATATTAAGCTTGTGTTGACGTTAAATCATTATTTCTAAAAAGGGTGACGCAACAAACACTCACAACAGGAAAAACATTCCGTAACAAAGACGTAGCCGACCACTGCGCAATTTGTTTTTATGAAGAAACTCGAGCTTTTACTGCACATTTTTATTAAGCAATTTGTGAGATGAGAAAACATTTTGCAAGCCTACCAACTTTTTTACAATCTAAATAACTCTTGTTAGAGTTACCAGCAATCGTGAAACTCCTATTAATTCGCACTATAGCCCGCCTTCAATTTCAACTTAACTTGCAACTGATAAAAATCTGTATCGGTTGCCAAGCTTTTGCACGTTTGCGATGACTTAGGGGATCACTTACAATTTGGTTCTGCACCGGTTGTGGGTGTGTCGTTGGGTGCTAGTTGTGTCCTCTTTGCTCTTTTTCTACTTTTTTTTTCTTCCCGATTTATTTATACATGAACTGCTATTTAATTTATTATTATTTTTTTTTTCTCTTTTTTTCTTCACTTTTCCTTATATCCTTTATAATTGTTTTTAATATGATTTAGTATAAGATTTACTTCTAAGAGTCAATTGAGTTCGTCTGTTCATTTATTTGAGTTGGGCTTCATTGTAAGCAAATAATTGAATATTTGGGAACAATTTGCTTATGTCACACTTAATAGAACTCGTAATCTTAACATATTTGTATGATTCGTAAATTAACTGAATTTTTTTATTATTGTCGGTTTGTTTTTTTTTTTTTTTTTTTCTTGTTAATTTTATTCCTATATAAAAAGCATAAGATTTACTTTTAAGAGTCAATTGAATTCGGCTGCTAATTTATTTTTAGTTGAATTTCATTGTTTAATAAAATAAAATAAAAGTGAGAAGAAAATAAATTTGCTGTTATGAAGATTGATCACGGCTTTCCACGGGTGAATCAACGATTTGTTGAGCGATTCTTGCTGGTCTCAATCTATCAGCTGCTACGGTTTCTTCTGCATTATTTGCTTTAATTACAAAAGCTCTGTCAGTCCGTTCAATAATTTTGTAATGTCCAGTATAACGCCTTTCCATACGAAATCGTCCTTTAAAACCACATGAGAACATGTTGCCATACCTCGTGGAAGATACCAAGACGTATTTCTGTCTCGACTGATTCTGCAAGCTTGCACATATTTTGCATACTCTCACAAAATGTTTTCACCCAGTCGTTATTTGCCGATTTGCCGAATGTAAGTTTTTTCAGCTACGACTTGACGGGGGAGTTGTAAAGTTGCATCATAGATTAATTCATTAGGTACGTAACCAGTAGCAGCTGATTTACTGAATTACGAAGTCCAAGTCGTATTGGTGGCAAACCATCTCCCCATTTTACGTCAATGTGACATTTAGTAGGGTGCCGTCTTTCAATCTGACCGACTTTGGAACCAAGCACTTTGACAAATCCTCGAAATCGAGAGGATTTAAACTATCCGCCTTGATCGGTTGTAATTTGCGCTGGTACACCAAATTCAGAAATCCATCCATAAAAGAAAGCGTTAGCAACTGACCCAGAAGTAATATCATCGAAAGCTATGACATGCGGCCATCTTGGGAGTCTTTTTGATTTCTGACAAAATATGGAAAATTGAATCTTCATTCCTGATGCCGATTCTAGTATTGGGGGAATTGAAGAAATAATCAAATGAAAGCGAAAAATGACAAATGGAAGAAATTACTATCAGGCTTAACAGAAGACAGAACCACATAGCATTCCATGGTGTGTTTTGCATTAGATTCTTTTCCGATGTTTTCGTATGCACTATATTAACTTTAACGAAAAGAAGGAACGCGTTTCAATAAATAGGTTGCCTTAATAAAATATTAATACAACTGTGTCCTTGAAGGGAATTGCCCTTAAGTCTTATAGGCTGCATTCATTTCAACATAGAGATGCTACAAGCAAAGCAATCCAAAAGTGTCCAACTTATATATAGCCCATGTTTGGGTATCGTAAGTATTGTAAGAGCGGAACCTCTGCTTCAATAACCTTCAATAACCATTTATAGAAACTCGTGTATATATGTATATATATATGCAAGAGAGCCCATGTTTCGGTATCGTAAGTATTATAAGAACGGAACCTCTATTTCAATAACCTTCAATAACCATTTATTGGAACAAGAGAGCCCATGTTTCGGTATCGTAAGTATTATAAGAGTGGAACCTCTGCTTCAATAACCTTCAATAACCATTTATTGGAACTCGTGTATATATATATATATATGCAAGAGAGCCCATGTTTCGGTATCGTAAGTATTATAAGAGTGGAACCTCTGCTTCAATAACCTTCAATAACCATTTATTGGAACAAGAGAGCCCATGTTTCGGTATCGTAAGTATTATAAGAGTGGACCCTCTGCTTCAATAACCTTCAATAACCATTTATTGGAACTCGTGTATATATATATATTTATTCTTGTACATATATATCTTTCTGTTTTCCAAAATAAATCCACAACGCGTTCTTCATTTCGCTAAAGATCACAGAAATCAACGCTCAGTATAATCAGCCATAATCGATATAAGGGATCTCGAAATCAAAAAAAAAATAAATAAAATAAACCTGCAGATAAAACGCATGCATTCCGCATCCGCATCCGCATCGCATTACAAAAAAAAGTTGAATTGAATCGTATTACTATTTAAAAATGATTTACTTTGCGAAATATTTCATACAATACCATCCAATTAGGTTTCAATTTAATGTTTATACCAGACACAATTCAAAGCAAAAAAAAAAAGTATAAACAATTCACGAAGTGAACGACAAACCACAACACAATTCCCTCAAAAACATAATACGCTGGTATAGTTTTCCGTTTCTTATTTAATTACTTTAATGTCGAGAAAGAAAATCGGAGACTAAGCAACGATAAACAAATCAAAACTCATTACATTCCACGATTTTCGGTTATTATAAATTGTGCTTCAAAAAAAAAAAAAAAATAAAAAAAAATAATAATAATAATAACAATAATAATAAAAATATTTTATTGAATGACGCCATCATTAGAAGACAATTTCATAGAAAGATTCATAAAGAAATTTCAAGTTCTATACGATGTTAAAAAGCTTATATGTACAGGTATGTATGTAACAACGTTTGCCTATACGTTTGTATGCAACAAGATTGTTAGCTTCATGTAGTTGATGAACGGTTAAGAATTTCATTTTTTTTTTTTTTTTTTTTTTTTAATACTCATACATGTTTTTAATGGTAGATAAATTTTTAAAACACTTTATAATGCCTACTATGGATGTCTGGATGTCTGCAAGTAAAACCGTTCAAGCCCTGATTTCCATACTTTTTTCTCTCTATACATGTATTTTTTATATATTTTTTTTGTCTATTCATTTAAATATTGTTTTGCGAATGTCTTCTAATCATTTCGATCAATACTCTGGTGGCTGAATTTTGCAGCACTACCTTGAAATCGTAGTGTATATGGAAATTATTTGTTGTTTTCTTTTTTGTTGCTTATATTATTTTTAACGCACACAAACAACAAAATATCTCGTAATATTCTAGTATGTACGTATCACATGAAGTCGATGTATGAAATAGCAAAGTTTTGTACGTGTTGCACAATTCCTGCAGTTGCCATAACAAACCACAAGGCCTTAAATATAGGCGTTGTCTGCATACAAGATACAACACCATTTTTATATTTATCATAAGTTGATTGTATACAAAATTCATTATTCCGTATGTTTTACAGCTGCACGAACGACCTGAAAATCCGATCCATTGCCGCGAGATTTTAGGCTGATTTAAATTTGTCAATTGTCTTCCAATGTGTTTACGTCCGTCTGTCCTTTGTCCTTTCGTGGCCTCAAAAGTGCGAGTCAGAAAGCTAAAGTTAGAAATATAATCATAATAAGTTAGAAAATCGAATTGATCCGCCCATAAAAGCATCCCCAATAGATAATGAACTGGAAAAAAGTTGAAAAAACAAAAAAAAAAATAAAGTTTTCAAAATATTTTCGCAAACAATTGTAATTTTCTCATAGACACTGTGTTTTAAGGCACAGTGCGAGATATTTAGATCGCCACAATTAGCGATGTGATATATGTGTACATATATATGTGTACATAAATGAAACTCCAGCAAATTTTCAAAAAACTTTGCGATTTTTATAGATTTTCTTGAGATAGCGGATGTTCCGCGGACTTCGCTTATTTAAAAAAAAAAAACACACACAAAAGCCATTTGAATATTTGTTATTGTAAGAGCGATCTTTAACTATCATCAAAATACAACTTTTAATAAGCAATTGTCCCATTCATTATTATTCATAATTTACATAGAGCTATGGCGTAAAAGAAACGTTGCATCATTTTCTGTTTAGCTGGCAAAGAAAGAAACCATCGCCGTCATCTAGATGTAATAGCTTCAAGGCATATTTTGAGATGTGTGTGTGTGTAAAGGCTTAATTACTTTAACCCAATTACACAATTTAAAGTTAAGTTGCAGTGCGGCTAACTAATCAACTAAAATTAAACTGTCTGCTCTAATAATAAAATTAAGTGAGAAAAAAACAAAAAAAAATTATGTGAAATTATGTTATATCATAAGGGTTATGGAAAATTTTAAATATAAATAAAAAATTTTTCCTTTTATTCCCTCTCGCTTCGATTGTCGTGTCTTTCGCTCTACAAACTTTTGTCTCACTTAAAGATAATTTGGGCATTTTGAAGGGAAAAATTGCGTCCATCCATTAACCATGAAATACCAAGAAACGCGTATTAGTAAGACAATCTATACCTTTATATGTAATCCTAAGCGATAGTACGTTCGTATTCTTCTCAATCACTTACGAGTTCATCCATCCACCATCCACCATCCACCATCCACTATCCAATTCGTATTCACCTGCCCGTCTATCCGTCCATTCCGTTCACCTATCGGTCTATCAATTCGTTCATCAATATCCGACCAATTTTTATCTTCATCTTGCTTTTCCTCTTTCCACGTTCGCCTAATCGGCCTTTTCTTATAACACGTACTGTCCTCTCTATGATTCGATCTATTATCTATCTACTTATCAGTTTCTTCATATGCTCGTTTGTTATAAGGATAATCTGTCCCTCCGACTCCTTGTCCATTCATCATGGACCATACGTTTGTCTATTCTATCTTCTTCGTATGGTTGATTTAATGAAACTAAATAAAAACAAACGTATTTAAAGTGTGTGCAAACACCTTCCTCTTGATTCTTGATGACTTCCTTTATTTTTAATTCGGTTGATTGTTTAACACTCTTTACAAATTTTTATTGTTTATCTTTTTGGATTATTTGCGTAGGTTGATGTTGTTTGATTTATTGGATTGGATTTCTTCTGTGAGTTATTTGCGGTAGATGTTTCTTCCATCTATTTAAGTATGTTTGTGTATGTGAATGTGAATATTACAAATTTTGTAAAATACTGCTGACACTGTTATAAAAACACTTTGGAAAGAGCACTCGGACAAATTTCTGTTAAAGCCCTTTGCTTTGATGAGTTTTTTACTTTCGCTTTCTCTTTTCCTTTTTTTTCTTTCACTTTTGGTTTGCATTTCGTTTGTTTTAAAATTAAAACTTTGTGAAAAGACTTTTGAGAAAAGAAAATAGAGGAAAAAAATACGAAGAAAAACAGAAAAAAGAAAAAAAGGTCCGTAACGGTAAACTGACTGGAGGAGGAAATAAATAAACATTACTAAACATAACGTTGGTGCGCGGATGGTGAAGATAGCGACGCTGATAAGATAACAACGATGAGACTCTTGAAGTAACAAAGTTTTGCACTTGAGTGTCGTCAGTCAGTCAGTGGCACTTGAGGTTGCATAAATTTGACGAAGGCGTCGGACAGGTGGCCTAGGTAATATTAATAGTTTCAAAACTCAGTATAATATAGAAAATGACACCCACACCCATACATATAGACAAAAAGATGCGAGAGGCATGCATATCACCATCTCACACATAAGTGGCGCTAACTTCAACTAATGGTTGACGCTGCTAATTTAATGACCAATTCATTTCACCATGAAAGAAGTAAATTGGTTTTTTTCTTTGTCAATCACTTTGCCAAACGTCGCGCAGACGAGATATATGGCTTTGTGCTAATGTTAATGAAATTATTAAGTCTGCTTACATGAGAAACTTCAAACCTAATATATTTCGTAGTTTAATTTTATAATGAACTTGCAGGTTCGAGAATAAGTGTATGGGTGTGTGTATGTGTGTGTGTATGTGTGTATGTGTGTGTATGTGTTTGTATGAAACGAATGATTGTTTTCTTAGGAATAAGCCAGCACTTAAGTAAAAGATTTATTTTGAACGCAATTCAAAAGATGAAAGCACATCATAAAATGTATTTTTTCCACATCTCAGCGAACTTTCGGTTGTTTGTTTGCTGAATAGCAGAAGAAGAAGAAGAAGAAGAAGAAGAAGAAGAAGAAGAAGAAGAAGATGAAATGTATTTAGCAATGTGACTGTGTATGCGCTTGTATGCCCGTTTGCCTGTTTACTTATTTGTTTGTGTAAATGTGTGCACTAGCATGAAAGTGTTATTTCATAGTGAGTAATCCAACTTGTTCAGTTGTATGTTATATATGAACATGTAATTTCTTTTAATTAAACACTGTCATCATGTACAATTTGTGAGCTAACACAGCACATGCTTTCAGTAATTTTTAGTTTGCTCAATTAATGTGCATCGCAAAACAAAAGCCAGCGAAGGCAAAATGAATGAATGAGCGAAAGAACGAATGGGCAAATGAATAAACCTACAAGCAACTACCACACTTCTTACATATAAAAGAGTGAGTGGCAAACTAACTGATTGACTGACTGACTAACTGACTGTCTGTCTGTCTGTCTGTCTGTCTATCTGACTGTCTGAAAATATTAATGAATGAATGAATGAATGAATGAATAACTACACAAATGCGTTTGTCCGACACACTGGGTGATGTTGAATAGATTAAGATACCCGCTCGAGCAACTTCTGGTGCTTCTGCCACTTTTGAAAATACTACACTACACATATGTAATCCGCTCGCCCCATTTCAGAACGTAATAAGTACGAAATTATTTACTTGTATGCGCGCTTATTTTTAAACAACTTCAAGTCTATGGATATACTACATCTTTTGTTGTCCTCTATTAAAGCAAAATAAAATTGATACGCAAAGTAAGAAACAAAAGAAACCAAAGCAGAAAAAAAAAACAAAAAAAACAAGAAAATTATGTTGGATTATGGCTGCACGAGCACCCAACATAACTCACAATCGTCATCGTCAGGATTGTTTTTCATCCAAATAACTGTGGGAATAGAGGTCAGTGAAGTCATTTAATGCAAAAAAATTAAATAACAGATAATCAGTTGGCACTTAACAATTACAGCTGCCGCTAACCGAAGAATGTTTATCGTATTTTGTGCTCTGCACCGCACATAATCTACACCGTCACCGTTACACCGAAAGTTCTTCTTCTGCTTCTTAAAGGGTTCTCGTCAACTAAATTTACTTTCTTCTTTGACCGCCATTTTCAAGGGCCTGCGTTTTTGACAGATCATATTTCATAATCGCGTAAAATTACGGGAAAAATATTAGTGGAATTGCAATACTTTGAGATTAAAAGCTCTTCACATCTTCAAGCATTATTTTCTTCAACTTAATCATCCCGCATATATGTTCAAGACCCTGAACTTGAAACAATAGCCAGGTGAGAAATTGCGCACAAAGAATTTTCATATGATTGCTTCCAAGATTCGGTTTGTATGGTCTTCGAGAAGACCATCTATGAAGCAGCACAGTAAACCGAGAATCAGAAATCTGACCTAATCGAGGCCTATCCACCTTTATGCAAAAAGTGCCGGAGTCTTTGCAGCAGATTCATAATGAAAAAGCTAAAGCAGATCACTTTTTAGTTGGCTTTCGAAATGAAAATAAATTGCAAAACAAAAAGACCATAAACAGATAAATGTAATGGATAAAATTATAGACCGCACGTAAACTCTCCTTCAATTAGAAATCAAATGTGAAAAAAGTTTTCTCTCTCTACCCTACCACCAGTCGTTTAAAATCGTCATTTGAATTATTAATAGCAAATAATTTCTTTTCTTTCACGTTTTATTTCTCTTCCAAATAATCCACAAAGTCCTTTTTCAAACACACTCATCATCAAATGAATGTTTCATTATGCCGTTAATGTATTTGATTAGTTCAAAAGAGGGGAGCAAAAAAAATGTCATCTGCACAACAAACACCCGACTACTTAAATTCAAAAGTGTTTGTTTGTTGTTGGGTTTGTCTTCAAAAAAGTAATGCTTATAGTGGCTTTTGCCTTTTTTTTCTTCTTCTTCTTCTTCTTGTTCTTCTATGTCCAGACTCCTGATCAAATAAAATCCTTGTCTACTCAAGTGTCAAGTGGTCTTGTTTGTAAGTTGTTGACAAACAAAACTCTCGTAGATAACGTAGATATATGTGGCTGAGTATGAGTATATCATGTGAAAAATCTTATGGTAGATATTTTTTGTAAATGAAATTCTTCTCTACTCTCTACTCATACACATTAAGCACTATTTTTACAAAAATCTACAGACACATTAATTTCTGCGATATGTTGTCCTGTAGACCTTTTGTCTCAACGTTTGCCATTTCAATTAATTGCCCCGACCTAAAGATATTCGATGAAAAATGTGACGGAACTTCTTAACGTCACCGTTTTCATTCCTAATAGAGTTGGAATTTTCTATTCTATTCTATTATTTTTATTTATTATTTCCTTATACAACAACGTGATAACAACGTGTTATCAGACTTCAAGGTTCCTATTCCGTGCCCTTTTCTTAATATTATTTAATACAAATTCAATGTATGTGTGGCAACACTTCCAATTTGCGACTATTACGCTGGACATGACCACGGACGGCAGGACCATTTGGCTAGAGAGCTTAATCGCCACAATTGTTGCATGCAAGTATTCTCAGATTCAGATTTTAATTTATTTATTAGGGACTTAAGCGCAACAAAGCTGCGAATAATTAGGCCTAGCGATGCAATATATGAGTTGTGATCTCCGCGAATGCCAGGTCTGGATATATTGCGTTATAGTGACCACAAGGTTATTATTATTGATTACGAGTCCTTAAGAAGCCTTTAAACAAGTTGCACTTATGTCGATCACGGCACAATGGGCTGATAGAAGTGCCCCCTATATGTGCGGATGTATATACGCGTAATCTGTTATCCAACGATGGCCGATTTTTGTTTGCTTAAGCTTGAGTTCGTTTTAGTTTTAGTTTAACTGCAGATCCGCACAAGCTTCAACTACGATTGAAAGCGAATAGGCTTTGTTCGCTGTTGATCGTTTCTCGCTTAGGATAAGTTTACATGCGATGAACCTAATTTATGGGCGTTGCACTTGTTCCAATAAGCGACAAAAAATAGGCAGTTCATGCGTCCGAATAATTAAAGCTTAATAGGGTGAGAAGTGAGTGCAGAACTTATCGATAACGGGTCGTTTTCAGTTGCGATCGGTGCCTCTAATCGAATACTCGTTGTTTCCAAGCGCAGCTGCGTATCCTCTTATTTAGCGTGAATCAGCACGCACTCTAAATGTCACATATATTTACTAAGCTACAAATCACAATCTAACTGACACCGTTAACGCACTTACAAAGGCGAAATATGTGCAACAGAAAATAACGAAAGTTTGTCTTAATTTCATCGCTAATTTAGCATTTCGAATAAGCAAGCGATACACCGTTGCCGTGTCGAGGAAGACCCTGCAATCCACTAAGTATTACTGTAATTTTTTTAGACGAATAAAACAAATTCTAAAACTAAAAATAGAAAAAAATACTGAGCCCTAACCATATAAGCAATCGGCTTATAAGTAGTTGTAATGTACGCTATTTACTGGCGATATTTAAGAATGGATTCGGGTTTTTTATTTTTATATTTTAATTGGATTGCGAGTTATTATGAAATCTACGGCTATATTCATTTTTTAAATGGGCAAACTGTCCTCTACAGTGCAGTACAATTTATTTAAGTATTATAGAGTGTGAGAGAAAGACTTTGTGCCCTGAGATCATTTCCTGAGATAAGAAGCGCTCCTTATTTCCCGTTAAGGAGCAAATGGTTTGACGCCAACCTAATTACGCAAATGGAAAATGGAGGAAAACTATTGATAAGTGAGACGTAACTGGGTCAAGCAACGGTCCTCGCTTTGCTGCACTAGTTTTGATGCATCGATAGGTTCTCGAAAATGTCAACCTTATCGGAAGCATAGCAAGTCTATGGCGTGATGGATATTTTTGGGACTTGGAAAAAAGAGGAGATAAAAAGGTTTTGGCCCATTCGTGTACAACCTATAACTGATAGCATCTTCACTTTAAATTTGTGTTAATTGCAATTAATTTCATTTCGTATCAAACAACTAATTAAACATAAACATTTTTAAGTTTACTTGAGAATGTCTGCATTTATCGTATGCATCTTTGCTTAGAGCATAATCTTCAAATGATTTTTTATTTCATATTTTAATGCGTTTACAATAAGCGCGTAGACGTGTATAACTACGAATCTCGTCGGGATCGTGCGTAGCTAAGTCTTACGGACCCTATGGCTGATAAATTTCCTTGTATCGAACGAAAAATAATTCCATTACGTAACTGCTTCGAAAAGTTGAAAATGTTCAATTCTCTAAATATTTCTTCCGCCTCACATAGTAACTATTACGCAATGTCGGCTTTGACGTGCCTCAAAATAAACAATAAATAAAAGTATCTTTTTCCAAATTAGAAATTTGTTTTTTTAAACAAAAAAAAAAAAAGTTCTTGATTAAAAAACGAAAAATTCAAAAGTCGAAAATTTAAGGAAAATGCGTTTCTTCGGTCAAGCAATCGCAAAGCACGAAAACTCGCATTTTAAAAGTCATAAGAAGATGTCTTACAACACACAAGGCCACGTTACGATTATGGATTATTTGAATGCTTATCGTAAGGCAGCTTGCTATGCTTACCACTTACCGTGGATTGGTGCGGGCATGGCGGCCGAAAGATGGAATAAAATGCCATTAGATGAGAAAAGTATTTTCATTGAAGCAGTACGAGAAGTTTAAGATGCCTTTCTAAGCCGTAAAGCAGGAAAGAAGATTTAATGAGAAATTTCGGAAGACTGAAAGCCCTCTTAACCTGAAACGTGAAACTTAATTTTGATGTGTTTCACGGAAAGTTGGAAGAAATAATTAAATGTAAATTAAATGTGACCTGAAGAACGCGTTGAAATCGCACTGATTGTTAACAAAAGTATCATTTCGTCTTAAAACATTTTTAGCAATAAAAAGAAATGAGTTTCCTTTCTAAAGAAAACTGGTGCTGCGCTCACATTTAACTTAAACTGGAACCGCCTAAGATGATTAAGGAAGAAATATTTTACTTATATCTGTGAACAGAGGTCCATATAGCTCCTAGCATGAGTGCGAGTTTAGAAAAATTGCGCTGTGGAATGAATTAGAAATATTTCGAGCATTTAAGAGACTACTACCAGTGAAATGAAATAACAAAAAGTGAAAATTATTCTCTTATTTTTGAATTGAAATTCCTTCGATTTTCTTAACTCTTTTTCAGTGAGGTAGGACATTAGGTCATCAGTAGAGCGATTTTTTCGAAAGCCATATTCTCCATCGCTAATTAGATCGTTGGATGGTAGTTGATCACGGCCTCCACGGTTTTGGTTATAGCGGAACAGACGGCAATTGGGCGATAGCTTGCAAGATTTACCGCAAATTTGAAAAATGCCGGCATAGCAGCACTTGCTAAAGCGACTGCGTACTGCGTACTGCGTGAATGTGGTAGCACACATTTTTAGTACGGCAGCTGATATGCTATCTGGCCTCGGAGTTTAAAGCGTATCGAGATTGGTAAGGACTTTTATAACAGCCCTCGGCCGAGTTAATAATGCCTGCATCGAGCATGTTAATCTTTCGAGCGATGGAATCGATGCGGCAGATGTGTTTCCAATTCTTTTCATGAAACATCAAAATCTCCTGCTACACTTTGGAGCGGTAAGAGCTTTGGTATGCAGCTGTCGTTCGTGTAAAGCCTTTTCGCGAAGGAGCATCTGGTTGCATATGTTTGTAGACTGTTTGCATAGCAGATGACTTTGTTCGCTTGCGTTAAGACGCCAAGCTTTATATGCCCCCTGCCTGAATCTGGCTGCATCTTGGCAAATCTGATTAAAGCACGATTTGTCTTTCGGATTAATCGAAGTAGTTTTGAGGGGAATACTTGTTCGCAGTGGCATTAACGATGTTACTTAGGAAGTGTAGCTTCTGATTAAAACACCTGCAAATATTATTGATCACCGCCCAATTCGCCGTATCGTATATGAAAATATCGCGCTTCGTGGCTGAGGGAGAAACGTGACGAAGGCTAGGGTACGAAAGCGATGCGGATATGGTACACTGATCCGAGTTACCAAGAGGTGTAAGAGTTTTAACTTTGTATTAAATTGGATGCGAAGTAAGAAGAAGGTCTATATAGGTCCATATTTTATTGCAACCTATCAATGCTTGGAATATGCTTTCGATCATTCATACTCATACGCATTAAGCGCTACTTTCGTTACAGCGGGGACCTAACACACCTTAATTTCTACGATATATTTTGTAAACCTTTTGCCTTTATTCCGATGGAGGGTCAGACACGTGTGACCAGATTAGCAGGAAGATTAGAGAAATCTCTACCTAATACGTTTGAATATGATCTTTACTTAATTTTTTGCCATCGCAATGGCTAGAAGTAAAGATATTCTATCAAAATCAAGCGATATTTCCAAACTTCAAACTTCACTCTCTTCCATCCATATTGTCTTTTCAAAATTGAAGCAAAAAGAAGAACAAGAAAGAAAATTATATTCGGCTCCAGTGACTCTTTTATGCCAACTACTCTTACGTTAGAGTAGAATAGACTTTTGTTTTTGCTTTCGAATGCCGGGGTGTTTTAATTTCACGCTGCACTATGGTGGCATCGCCTGACGGATTTGGTCCACTTTCAACTCAAAAGTGCGTGCAAGAACTTCTATTATTTTTACAAAATTTGAAGCCGATATCTCAGTCTTGGCGACGGGGAGAATCACAGACATTACATCTACTCAGACGGCCAGACGGACATTCTTAGCTCGATTCAGAATTTCATGCTGATCAAGAATATAGATAATTTTGCGGGTCTCTGAAATTTCCTTCCGGGTGCGGCAAACGTTTTGGCGCCTCGATCGGTGGGTGGTGACCATAAAAAGGAATAAAACTAATTCTCCATATTTCATGAAGAAAGAGAATTTTTCTGTGGCTAATAATGTTTTGTGAACAAGTATTTGACACCAAAAGTTTGGATCTAATGGCTCTACGTTAAATAACAGAATAGGATACAGCGTACAGCTGTAGCAGCTCTATGACGCTGATTCAAATTTCTTTTATTATAAACCGTGTTGAGGGCAAAACTTTCATTTTCGTCTACTTGTGACTACGTTTCGATAAAAATGAGGACGAAGGAATTGATTTTATCTCCTCTATGATTAAAAATATTAAGATGGAAAAATTGTTGAAGACAAGTCTTGGCAAGAAATTTACTTTTAACTTTACTGTACTGTAGACAGCAAGAGGACGATTAGTTGAATTTCTGGGATATGCTATCTCCGTAATAAATAGCAATAAGCTAATCTCTTATTCTTATTACATTATGATAAAAAGTTTTGTATCGAATCCTTTATTTAACACTACATACAATTATCGTTTGCTAAGCGTTCTCTATCAGCTAATTAGGATTTCGCTACGATGGACTGTGAAAGAAATGACTGTTGTAATGCACTGTACTTAAAAGACTGTATTAGTTCTGTGAAATTGTGACAGTAGAGTGACTCTTTTTTTACCTTCTCACAGATATATGTTTTCAGCCTTCATAGAAATGCACATGAATATGTTGCTTCCTTTTTTTGCGTAAGATCTAATTGCGCGTTTTCCCGGACTACGATAGAGGTAGGATTGTAGTAAAGTTTGTAAAAATGAATGATTCTCTCAGCTTGGCTGTGGTTCGAGTTTGCCAGCATAACCCTGACTTTAATTTCGTTATTACAAATCGAAGGGGGAAATGAAGGCAATCTTAAGGCGATCTATTATGAGAATCCAGTTTCCACAATTCGGAAAATATTAGCTATGGCTGCATAAGTTAGTCGGTCGAGACCAGCAACATATTTGCATTAAGTCTCGGATCAGTATTTATTCTCGGTATTTCCCGCTTACCAGGCTTACTCTACATTTTCGCCGCAGTGGAGTTTCAATATACATTAAGCTTTCCAGGCCGTAGGTTAGACTAATAAACTTAATAAACTTAAGCGCGCATTTACGAAACGACTCTGAGCCTATCGGTAAAATAAGTTCTATCTTAAGTCCGTCCGTCGCGATGCCGCATGTATCCGCACAAAATCTCTACGGCCTGCACAAGACAGACTGTCCGATTTTGGGTCTTTAGGCATTGTGAGAGGATCATAACTCCCACTTTCAGTCCTGTTGTGATTCTGTGAAAAAATGATATTAAAAACTTTTATCACTTTTCCGCAGAAAATATGTTTCGAGTTTATAAACAAACGCAAGTAACAACAGTAGGTTTCGCGTAACACCCAACGCAACTATTTTGTAAGCTTTCATGTAAGAAAAACTGTCGACATTCTTGCTTCCATCAGTCCGACTATTGCGAAAAAGTTTAATGGTAAAGTTTAACTTTTGCACAAAATCGCAAATCTGACTCTAGTGCAAGCGTAAATATTGTATGTTCATGTAGGTGAAAAAGTGCTATGTTAAAAACACTTGTTACTTCTTCACACACGAAATTTAACTATGGCTTCTCTATAATACATTCTACAAGTGTACTGTGAAAACGTGATTTTAAACTTTCAGTTACCTTTGCACAGAACAATTCTTGTACATATTTTTTTTTTTTTATATAATATTTATAAGTGAGTTTGATTTAATATTTAGATCGCACGTACATTATTTGTTGATCGGGATCATAGCTCCGACCTACTTCGAGCACATATAACCTTGTACTGTTCTTCTGTTAGATAGACAGATGCTGAGAATGATTATGCGAATTCAGCTTCGCGGACTCCGTCATAACTCTTGTTTGCAACGTCTATCTTTGTTAAGATGAAAAAGGAAAAAAAAAAAAAACTTTTTCATTTACATCTGTAGAGCCGAACAACTTCCCTATCATTTATTTATATTCATTTCTGATTTGCGCTTTTTTTCGTTGAGGGCTTTTAAATGCTTGCGATTTTATGTTTGATTTTTTAATTACTTGACATCAATTTATTGTTGAAGCCGAATGATTTACTGTTATTGACGGTTATGTTAGTCATGTAATGTAATGCTTTTTGTATTTGTTTATTTTTATTTTTATTTTAATTTAAATTTTTTTTTTTTTTTGTCCCTCATTTAATGTTCGCTGACTATCATCAAATAAGTCGTTAGGTTAGTATATGCCTTGTGATGTTTTTTCTTTTATTTTTGTAACATTCGCCTTCGGGGGGGGGGGGGGGGATAAATAAATAAAAGATATTTACTTAGGTAGATTTAAACACGCAATAATTTTACTCATAGTATAACGATTTTGGACATTGAAGTTATCCTGATAATCGTTGTTTTTGCCCTACACTTCATTGTGCTTCTCCTTTTAATTAACCCTCATCGAAATGTTTGTAAAGACGGCAGCAGCTGATGGTTAGGCAAGTGTGTGCTTAGTAATTATATAACGAGTACAACAAGTTTACCTGTCCGGCGCAAAAGAAAAGAAAAACGACAAAGCAGAAAATATCCTGAATTAAATTTCAACTTATGTAAGGTTTTAGAAAAAAAAAAGAGAAAATATAGAAAAAAAAAAAAAACCTTATTTGAGGGGTGTGGTGTAATAAGCAATATTGTGTAGAGTATTTCTATCAATAACCACAACATTACTGCCGATCAATCTAAAGTTTAGGCTTTTAAGAATGGTGAACTTATGTGATGACTAAAAACATTAATAATTAAGAAAACACTTTAGATTTTTTTTTTATATAGATAAAGGCGATAGCGCCTTAAGGTCGCGGGTATGTCAAGATTCGTTTTAAAATTTATATGTTTGTCTTTTTTCTTTTTTTTTTTCATTTTACAAGATTTGCTTATACAATGATTTTTTGTCTTTTGTAATTTTTCGGTTTATTTGCAAGGACTAAAATTTGTTAGAAATTTATTTAAATTAATATTTAAAAAAGAATTATTTAAAATTTTTATAGTATACAACACGTAGCAGATATGAAAATAAATTAATTATTTACAAAGATTTATTTTTTTCTTGAAATTTTTTTTTTTTTTTTTTTTTTTTTTTTTTTACAGTGAAAATGCCTTAAATAAGTAATCAGTCACTCTCCAAACACACAAACGGAAAACAAGAAGAAAAAAGAAAGAGAAATTTGATAATAAATAGTTTTAAACTTTGAATCGTATATTTTTCTAATTTCAATTTTTGTTCTCTTGCTTTTTTTTTTTTTTTAAAATCCAGTTTTTCTTAATTTAGTAGGCTTCGTTTTAATGTATGGCTTTTATCTGTTATCTGTTATCTGTTATCTGTTATCTGTTATCTGTTATTTAATCTTTTGTTTCTTTTTCCCTTTTACGTAAAATAATTCTAAACGAAAAGGTGGTTTAAGTACTTAAACACATTAAATCTTATGCTAATTCAAGTTTAATCGAATATAAATATGGTTTACAGCCTTAACTTAAGAGTATTTACACAACAGTTTTTATTCCATTGACTTGTGGCTTACATGCTCCTCATGTATGTGTATGTATGTATGTAAAGTGTATTTGTATTATACCTGCTGTTGATCATCTAGTGGATTTTCTATAAGTAGTTAATTTCTTTTTTCCTTCTTCTTTTTTTTTTTATAGCGGCTTACACTAGCTTCGCCTCTTAAACATTTACATTAAATATTAACTTATATTTATGTTTATATCACAATTTTTCCTTTTTTTCTGCATTTCCAACCAAATACATGGAAGCAGAAAAAAAGCATTTGCATATTGTAATTAGGCCCGAAAGGCGGACACATCTAAAAAAGTCTGTTGCCGTTGTGTCTTGGAATGTTTTATGTTATTTAATATTTTTTTTATTTTTTTATTTTTTTTTCCTTTTTTTAGTCTGTGACCCCAAACAGAAACACCTTTGCCAAATTACTTACGTACTTACGTTGTCGGGTGAAATGTTAGCATTAAGTCTAAAGAGAAGAGGTGAACATTTAGAAAGCATTTTACCGACTTTCTCGTCGAGTTTGATTTGTTTTTCAATGTAACTTTGCCATTTAGTCGATTCGCCAGTCAGTCAGTCAGTCAGTCAGTCAGTCAGTCAGTCAGTCAGTCAGTCAGCGAGGCCAGTACAATGTACTGAATGTAGCAATTTGCTCAGTAAGAATATTTCTGTTGCTTATTTGGCATTTTGTATGCAGATATTTAGTATTTGAGGTGATGGCGCTTTGTTAGAATTTCTCAACAATGCAAAGTGTGTGCCGTATTGTTTGCATGTTGCATGGTTGCTGTTATTGCTTTGTTGTTGCTTTTCATGTCTGCATTTATTTTCGGCTACGAAATGAAAACGAAAAAAAAAAGAGGAATAAAAGCAAAAAAGAAAAGCAAAGTCGCAAAAATCGAAATATTCAGTTGTCCTCATTTCGCTGTTTTCAATATAGCTGGGGTTGTGGCCGCCAAGACGTCATGTTTGTAACAAGTATCATCAGCAATGAGTGTGTGTCTTGTCCGCACCGTGATGTACAAGAACGTTTTCAATTCGATTTTTTTTTTTTCTTTTAGTCACTCTTGACTGTTTGAATACTTGCCCGTTTGTCTGTCTGCCCGTCCCTGTTCGTCTGTCTTGTCATTATATTTTATGCTGTTTGGCATGAAATGTCTGCATGCTTTTCTCTCTCTCCCTCATTCTTCCCTTTTATGCTTTTACCTTTTTTATTGTTGCATTCTATTGCCGGTTTTGTTTTGTTTTGCTTGCTCATTCTCAGTTGGTTACATTTTCCTTTAGCGTTGCATGCAACATCAATTTCTTGTTTTATATTTTAAGGTAAACGTAACTACACGGACACGGCACACGAAGGAAGCAACAAATGCGTACGCTTTGAGCTCCACGATTCTCCCCACCACACGGAGTTTCACAAAAGTCAAGTCATTTATCGTACACCAAACCAAAATGCAAAATGCACATCAAGAGCGCGGTCGCAAAAAACAAAAATTGTGAAAAAAGCAAACAAGAAAGAAAAAAACAAAAACGAAAAAACGAAAAAACGAAAAAATGAAAAAACAAACTAAGGCACCCAAGCTCATTTGCATCTTGGCTCGTTTGCTACGCTTGTTGGCATTGCTATTGTGCCAAAAGGTTCTTTATGACCATGGCTTTTGTCTCGTTCATTATTTGGCTGCTTCGGCTACCTTGTTTGTTCTGTTTTGTACTGGGTGTCAGAATGTCTTGATGTCCGTCCGTCCGTCCGTCAGTCTGTCAGTCCACCTGATCGTCTTTCCCCTTTTTCATTCACCCGAAACCAAAGCTCCTTATGTCTGCCTGACAACCAGTCATTTTATCATCATTTGTTTGGCTGCAGTTGTTGGATATCGCGTTTATCGGGCTGTTATTGTAAAGAGTTTTCCGTCTCGAACTATTCGTTTCGTTTTTCGTGTATAGTTGTCCTACACTGCGATATCATAAAAAATGCCAAAATTGATACCTATCTGTTTTTCTTCCTACCATTTGAAGCAGTTGAATGGTCATTTAAAATGGTTGACTGTAAGCAAAACAATATGAACCGTAAAGGGAGGAACAATAAAAGTAATAACAAAATTTTGATTTCTTTCTTCCATTTCTTCCAGTACCTACATTATGAGCCATTAATTGGCGCATTGATTGGTGTTCCATTGGAGGTCATATACTCTATTCTATATTAAATACCTAAATGTGCACAGCAACTGTGCGTGAAGAATTCGTCGATGAACCTCCTGCCGATGACTGTGTGTTGGCACTTCTTGGGCTTGGACATGGTGGTAGCGGCAAGCTTTGGTGTTGTATGCTGCTCTGGCTATTAGGTAAAGGCATTGATTGCAGTGGCGGCCCACTTGGACAAGGAGGGTTCATTAGCATGGTTGACTGCTGTGCCGGATTGCTGGCGTTTCGATTGTGATTCTGACGGCTGGCATTAATATTGTGATGCATTTGCGAGCGAAAACTCGCATGTTGCAGGTGATGTTGTTGTAACTGAGCTTGTGGATGCATATGATGTAAGTGATGCGTTTGCAGGTGATGATGGTGTGGTGCTATTGGCATATGAACAGCGCCTGTACAGTGTTGCCCAACCGCATGAAGCCGGCGTTGATTGTTAGGCACGTCTGGCAGAGCAAATCGTAACTTCTCCCAAAATAGCTTATCACCCCACTGCAAGTATGCGTTGGTCTTAAGGTACAATCTTAAATCGGGATCAAGATCTTTTTGTGGCACCTCACCCAACACTATTACAATTAAACGTTTTCTTCGATCCCTTAATACTGACTGATGCGCTGATTTGAATTCAAAACGACACCATTCCGATTTAATGAAATTTTCTGAGAGCAGCATTATTGTGCGTCTTGATGTGTCGATAGCCTGTACAATAGCATCAGCCATATAACCGCCGACTGGAAAGTCTCGACTTTGCAAACACAATTTGTAACGGGTTTCGCCTTGCTCGAGTAAAGGAGCTAACTCTTCGGCAACAAATGCTTCATCTTTCGTACTGTACGAGATAAAAGCGTCAAAAAGTTTTTCACGTTCATTCTTGTCCATGTCTTTGTTTCCATTATAAAAGAGACGTATACCAAAACGAGAATGACACCACACGCGCATCTCTTGACGAAATATGAACACTAGTAGCGTACAGATAATCACAAACACAAATCCGGTTAATATGGCAACTAAAATGGGCACATAGTCATGCATCGGTGGTTGCGAGAGAATCATTTTAGTTGAAGTCATGTTGCCATTGATTATGATGTTATCGTTGATGTCACCATTGAGGAGACCGTTAGCGCCATTAGCACCTAGCAAGTGTTGTTGTAATAAACCACTGCAGGCCAAATAACGCGTGTTGCCCTCCTTAAGTATTTCCGGACTAAGATACAGAGTAAACTGTTCGGTGGGTTGTTGCGTGAGAGATGTGATGTTAATGCCTGCAGTGCCATTGCTGCCAGCGAGAGCTGAGCAACGTAGCTTTTGTTTGTCTTGCACTGATTCATAGCGGCTCATGTAGTCACGGAATTTGTCGACAAAAGCACAATTGCATGACCAAGGATTGCCCGACAAACGCAATTCATTTAGGTAAGGCGGCAGAAAGTTCCATATTGCAAACTCAATAATTAGATTGTGGTCTAAGCGTAATATTTTCAAGTGGTACAAATGCGTGAATGTTAGAGAGTCGATCGTCGAAATGGAGTTATGTTGTATGTACAGTTCTTGCAAGTTATCGAGACCTTGAAATTCGTTACCATTCAAGTGACGCAAATCGTTGTGATTCAGCTGCAATACTTCTAACTCTAGTAGACCGTAAAATGTACGGTTGTGAATCATTTCAATACGAGAATGGTTTAAATGCAAAACCTTCAAGCGTTTACGACCAATAAAGGCATGACTAGACAATTCTTTGAAGTTGTTACCGTCCAAGTATAGTTGTGTGGAATCCATCGGTATGTGGGATGGCAATTCACGATCATAGGCGGAGCGCGAACAGTCAACAACATTGGAAGTCCACGACTGGTCGTGGTAGCAGGCACAACGTTCGGGGCATTCCATTTTACAATCGCAGGCATAAAAGTCACAGCAGTGGCACAGAGCAAAGCAATGCGTCTCATACTTACACAAAAACTCATTCGATTTGGCTTCGATGAGTGGCACATGCGTCTTACCCCGTGCGTAGGCTAACTTGCAGTAAATTTGATCCAAATCCATAAGCTTCGGTTGCGTGCGCGATTCAACGTTCACCTTTTGTAACCAATCGAGATTGCAATCGCACTGAAAGGGATTGTGTCCTATGTAAAACTCTGGAATATCGCGGTCATCGGGTATGGGGGAAAGACGCAACGCATTTGGCTCTAGCGTTGTAAGTTTATTACGTATGAGGTCGACTCTGGTGAGATTCGGCTTCTTGAAGAACGTATATGGCTGTATTTTACTAATGAGGTTATCGTTCAAATACAAAACTTCAATGCTGTTTGGTATGGAGCCTGCTGTTATTTCGCTAAGCAAGTTAGAGCTAGCATCGAAAGTGGTCAAGCTCAGTTCGTTTTCAATTTCAAAGTAATTGCCCAACTGGGTAATGCGATTGGCGCGCACATCCAACCATTGCAAGCCAGTGGGAATGTGTGAATAATCAAACTTCTCTAGGCGGTTGTCTGAAATGTTAAGCCAAACTAAATTTGGCAAGTCTGTAAAAAGTCCCGCTATGTTTTTCAAATGATTGCTATCCAAACGTATGGCCTGCAGCTGCGTGTTGCGATGCAAAGCGCCAGCCTCAATGCCTTTAATTTTGTTGCCAGACAAATTTAGTATCTGCAATGAAGTCATGCGATCAAACACACCACGTCTTATGTAGTCGATGGCGTTTTCAGTGAGACGCAAGCCGTACAGGTTTTCCATTACTGTTATGGATGTGTTTTCAATGGTCATGATTAAATTTTCACCCATATCGAGAGTTTTCAACAATGGCACGTAGGAAAGTGCATCGGGTACACTTTGCAGTTTATTGCCGTTGAGATGTAGGTCCTGTATGCTAGAGCAATTCTTAAACGCTTGCGTGTCTATTTTTGCAATGCGATTATAGTCTAAGCTCAATACCAAGATGCCATATAAACCACGAAAAGTGCTCTGGCCAACGGTGGATATTCGGTTATTAGAAAGGATGAGTGTATGCAGGTTAGTCAAATCATTGAAAACGCCATCAGGGATGTGATCAATGTAGTTTTCTTCCAGTTTCAGTATTTGCAGGCTAATCAAAGCACGAAAAATATTCGCTTCCAGTTTGCTTATTTTATTGGACGACAGGTCGAGCGACATTAATCGTTTGAGGCCGACAAACGTAGCGGAATTAACCCACTGAGAATTGAGTTCATTTGCCGATAAATCTAAGACGAGTAAATCGGCTAATTCACTAAACAGTCCAGGAGCCAATACATTGATGCTATTATTTTTTAAATACACATTCTTAACAAACTTGGCTTCGGAAAACAGTTCAGGTGGTAAAGAGGTGAGACGATTTTCTGATAGATCTACCACTTGAAGAGAAACTAACCCTTCGAAGGCTCGATCAGCGATGAAATTCATACCATTGCGAGCTAAATTCAAGTTTGCCAAGCGACTCAAACCTGAAAAAATCGCCGAGGGAAGATTGGCAATTTTATTATGACTAAGATCGATGCTTGTTAACGAGGAACCGCATATACGTGATTTACGTGTGCTTAGTGATGCACTAAAGTGAAAATTTCCAATATCTTGTATTTCATTGTTGGATATATTTAAATGCTTGAGAACTTTTAACGGGCATATCATACCGTCAGGTATAAGCCAGATATTATTGAGACTAAGATCTAAACGATCTAGCTGCCGGAACTCATTAAAGCTGGTGGGCGAAATATCCAGAGACATAGTCGACCAGTCGCCATTGTGGGTGCGTATCGTTAAATTACGTAAGTCTTGAAGGCCACGAAACGAGCCATCAGTTAAGTTTCCTAACTTACAGTACTCTATGGTTAGTGCACGCAACTCCACTAATGATCGAAAACTGTCTGGACTAAGGCTGCTTTGAAAGAACAGAGCATCGTTGCATTCTAACCGCAAGCGTATAGTGTTTTGTGGTTGAATGACACTAAAGTTCGTATTTTCAAGTTCCGAGTTTATTGTACGCAAATGACAAACAAGCGTTATATCATTTTCGTTCGAACCGGACCAGCGACATTCATCTGGTGCTTGATACAAGACAGTTTTACTCAAAGCACCACCGAACACCGGTATAATAAACAAGATTAGCACTGATACGACGATTTTCATTAGAAAAATCATTTTTTTCATTTTGATTGATACAATTTGTGCACAACACTTGGTTTTCAAATGATATTCACGCTAATTATAATAATAATGATCATAAAAATGGAAATACTATGAAAATGAAAATAACACATTGATTAAGGAATTTTTGCATCTATTTTTCCTCTTTTTTTTTTTTTTTTTTTTTTTTTTTTTTTTTTTTTAATTTGAAAAAACCCCCTTTTGTTTTTTGGGGTACATTTTTTTTTTTTTTTTTTTTTTTCGTTTCTTATTTATTTATTTGTTAATTTTCTTCTTTTTTAACAATTTTTTGCAAATTTGACTTTATTTCGAACACCAAGCAATGTTACAGCATTGTAATCAAACGAGACGCGCAACCGTAATCCAATGGGTCTATATAGCGAACGTAACGCTTGTTAAAAATATTTGTTAATAAAAATAAAAGTAGATCTTTTTAGTTGGATAAAATTTTTTTTTGTGGTTGAAAAAAAAAAAAATATTAATTAATTTTATCCGTTACTAATCCAAAGTACGTGCGATCTACTCGATATCTTCTCATCAACTGAGTGCTCAAAACTTGCACAAGCGACAACCTAGCAATTGTGTGAACATCAATTAATTTGAGCACCTATCGCGGCTTGTCGCACATTTCCACGAGAAGATCATGCAAACGAAAGAAACGAAAATTAGATGAGTGCACGAAAGAGAAGAGCTGATTGTTTCACTAACCCCTAATGCCTGATTTGAGTGAGAGTGGTGAGGAGAAGTCAAACAATTTCGGAGCCATTCTGATAATTTCAATTGCTTGATATGTATTCGGGGAGAGAGTGTTTGCTGCTTCAATAGGCACTCAGTGAACTTGTATGGGTTTCTGGGTACCTTGTGTGGGTTTTGGTAAACACGCACACATGTTTTTTTGATTTTGTATTCATGTAGTCTAAAGAAACGTTATGTTTACGTTACTACATCAACAGTCTTTGATGGTAAACTTCAACAGGCAGCATAACTAAAATGCAAAGTATATGAAAAAAAAAAAAAGAAGGAAAATAAAACTCTTAGTGCATCCAAGCCATTGACACAAGTTATACCGGTTTGGCCAGTTTTCTTCGATTGCTGCTGTTTTATTATGTGTTGGTTTACGGTATGCGTAGCTGAGAGGAAAATGAAATGTTTGTGTGAAATAGAGTAAATTCTTGTCTCAGAAACGTTTGCCACAGTATAGATTATTTAAGAGCATTATATTATTTTCAATTTCTATTATTACATATGCTAAGGAGAGCGTAATGCATGATGCATGAGAACAAACCAGTAAATTAGTAAAAATGCTATTAGCAATAAAATCATGAATTGTTTTAAAATTGAATTTTCAAGGCTCCACTTTTCCTATATATGATTAATCAGTTAATCCAATTTAAGTTTAATCCCTTTCGTTAATACTTTGCAAAGCGTAAAAAGTTGCTTATATAAAGGTTTCAGATATCAACATATAATGTGATATGTTCGCAAGTTTACATATATACATACTTACCTGCAGCAATAGTTTGTAAATGAATTTTAAATTGGTATGTGTGTTCGACTGAGTTTGTTTTTATCTTAAATATATTTAGTAGAACTTAAAAGTTGTTTTTCACGGCATTTTTTAAAAAACGCTTTTTGCTCTTTCCAAGCATCAAGGGAAAAAAGAAATTCTTTTAAGTTATCTCTCGCAAAACTAGTTATAAGTGAGAGCGAAGGGATTGAGTGTATACTAATGACAAAGCAAATAACTCTCTTAACGCATCTCTTGAGAGAAACTCATGCAATTTTCGATCTCCCTTACTCTTCGATAGAATGAATGCAACTTAAGAGTATGTGATATCTTTAGAGAGAAATTAAATAAAAGGAATTCATTTTGTTTTTATTTTTTTTTCTCCGTTTGTTTGTTTGTTTGTTTGTTTTTTTTTTTTCACAAAACCATAAAAGTTCATAACATACCTTGTCTCACACCATAAGGAAATGCTGTGAAAAAATATTGCGGCGCACTGAGGTTTATTTGGAGCAGAACATGTTTATGTTAGATCAATTTTCGCGATTTTCACAATTGTTATTGCGCTAACTTCTAAGTTAGTATCTCGAATTTCACTGTGAGAAGAATTTTGAAATTATAGAAAATCAAAAGAAACTAAAATTAGAAACACATAAGGAATTTATGTTCGCCTTAAGGCGATTCGATTCTTCTTTGCCCAACATTTTTACCGAGTATGTAAAGAGTGCAACGTGTACTTATTATTGAAAGCGCGTCAGTTCGCTGACAACTTTTTCACTGATGTTTTAGATCGTACATATATACATAAATATATAAGCGTGTACATATAATTTACATGTGGATATCTGCTACATGTTTAAAATTATTAGCAGAAATATTTTGAAATTTTCTTCTGTTTGGATTTTCAGAATTTAAATAAGAGTGCGTACCTACGTCAGGTTAGTCTTTCGCTTTTCGAATTTGAGGAGCTCTTCGGGATATTATCGGACAATTTCAAATGTACATACGAAATATACATCTTTATATAATTTTATATAGAATGTATATATATATAGATATATATATATATAACATATATGCATATGTAATATGTATGGTACGATTTTAGTCTGCGACCGCACAGCACATTATGCATTTGTCATGTAGTCAATCATTAAGTTTCAGATTTTAATCGAGATTCGATTTGAAAAAACTCTTGTGCTCTATAAAAAATAAATCAAATATATATCCTATAAGCATTAAACAGTATCGAAATATGTAAAGAAAGGAAACTTCTTATGCTTCAAAGCGCAAGGCGATAATCAAAATATTCTTTATTCCTATTCATACTCCACACCACTTGTGATGCAGAGTATATGGAGTTTGCGCAGACGTGTGTAAGATGCAGATGGGCTTAAGAAAGCTCCATGTCTGACAATACCGATTAATTCAGAAAGTGGTATAAGCTTGTTTAGTTCGTCTGTCCGTCTACACGTCTCATGCCGGTCCGTATTACAATTGTTCAACCCACAGATCGCAATTTTTTAAATATTTTGATGAAATTTGGTACAACGACGCGCTTTGGCCTAAAGCCGAACCCCTCCGGGAATGATTCGGGTCGGTTCACTTTTATAATCACTCCAATTATAGTTCTCAAAATTTCGCAAAAAAAATCGCTTAGTATTATTCTTTCGGCATTCTAGATTGCTGCGAAAAATTAGAATTGGACGGAGCAAATTCTTTGAATCCCGTTCCATATAACTGTTCCTACGAAAACTGAATGTTTATATGTTTAAAAGTCGCATTTTGGTTCTTAATAGGAAATTGATAAAGAAATCAATCGCACCGAACTTGGTGCTCACCGAACATTCACACCAACAAACCGTCAAATCAAAATCCTTCACACCATCAAAATTTGCCGCATCAAACTTTTACATCACAGAGCCGTTAGACAAAATGACAGCCATGCCAAATTTTTCACACCAAATCCATCGCACTGAGGAACGAACCCTCATACCAAATCTTCACATCGAATTACGAAGGTTATCAATATATTTTCGGCTAGGTTATCAGAAATACATGTATAAGGACTTAAGGGTTTCAAAAAAAAAAAGAAAAAAAAAGCTATAAACACGTCTTAACAGATTCATGAGATTTTATGCGACTTGCACGACTGCTGACATAGAGTGAATAATGAAATTCCTTTTAGAAGCATAACCGTTCGAAGAATGATTCCATCACTTTACTTATGACAAATATAAATATGCTTCTGACATCTTTTGAGAAGAATGTCTTCTGCATTTGGGTCATAGTCAAGCGCGTCTTGGAAATGTTTCAAATATTTAAAAACGAACACAAAAACAAAAACAAAAATTTCTAAATACGCTTATCGGTAACTGCTAATATATGTATGCTTAGATATGGGTGTGAATAGAGAGATCGAAAATTTGGCGCCTTTTTTTCTATTTTGATCCGCGGGAGAAACGATCGGTTTTAAAGCACGTCCGTAACTAACAATAGATTAAGGAATTTACATGCACTCCCTTGAAACAATGGGCTGGGAACTTAAGGCTCCCGCTGGGTGAATGTGTGAGTGTCTTAATTACCATCTGCTAAATACTTTGTATTAGGTTTCCTACCTCATCTTTAAATGCACTACACGGAGCTTTTCTTTTATTGATCTTTGCTATTGTTAGTATTCTTGAGCATTGATCATAAAAAAAAAAAAAAAAAAACTTAATGGCGAACGGGGCGAACATATGAAAATTTTTGTTTGCTTTCATTTCCTTCACTAATTTATATCAGACATTAGAAGAGTTAATTAGAAACATTTTGAAACAACATCTTTACACAACTTTGGCGCTTACTTTAAAATCGGTATCTGCTTTAGTTTCAAAATTACTTACGATAATATTAAAAAATGTTCTTTTTTTTTTGTTTTTAAAGTTGTTGCGGCTTTTAAGCCTGATCAATAGAAAACAACCCATACAACGTATATCAAATCTCCTGGAGATACCAAAAGTTGCATTAGCGGAATAATATATGGAACGACGACCAATCGACAGAATCCCCAACGAAGAAGCTGTAATAATAAGCTATAAGCTACAGTAAGAAGTCATAAGCAGTAAGTTGGTATGGTGGCGCAAATAGATGCTGCCACCCTTGACCAATCCCTCTGATCCCTCTCTATGGTATTAACGTTGAAATGAAAATGTGTCGCAAATTTCTAAACTAATGGTCAAAATTTCATGAAACTTCGACACTTGTCGTTTGACGGTTGGCACTGTCTAGAAGCCATACGAATTGATCAGTAATGATCCTACGTTTATAAGCTATACGAGCAACGACGGGTATTGTGATGATAATCTATTTTGGAGCAGCAGATTAACACTCCGATTAACATGCCTGCACCAATTCCCAAACGTATGTCATAAATATAAATACACCGATATGAAAATAGATCGCCAAGGTGGCTCACATATTTTCTTTAGGTTTGTGTGTTTGCTAAAAATTACAGCTTTGTGTCTTCGCCAAATGAAGAGTGATTTAAAGGAAAGTAAAGAAAAGAAGCCATTAATCCTAATCGAATCAAATGATTTATTACAAACCATGCCACGGTGAGTCTCACAGACTCACAATCAAAAATGAACTTGTTTATAATTTATACTTTATTTATTTATCCAAACAAATTTTATGTAAACATAAAACATTATACATATGCACATATTTTGTAATTTCGAGGACTTTAAGACTTTAGTGTTAGAATTTATTCTCTAATATAATTTCGAATCATGTAAAAATAAATAAAATACTAAAAAAAAAAAAAAAAAAAAAAAAAAAAAAAAAAAAAAAAAAAAAAAAATAAGAAAACAATATTTGACTGTGGCCGTGAATGTTTTATGTCGACCACTTTTACTCTAGACGAGATTAAGAGAATATCGAAAAACTTGTTATGTACATATTTTTTTAAAGGCCAATCTGTCAGTGGATGTCTTCTACTGTACCGTGTAACACGGTGACGGCCACCAAGAAGAAGAAGTGACGAAAGGGAATGATGTAGGGGGGTGGCCGTAGCCTAGTGATATACGCCATAGCTAAGAGCAAGGTAAACTCTACCGCACTACGCGGCTACTCTTGCGGATAATTGCGGGCATTGTGATTTTTGTCCGTTCATCTATCGAAATAAATATTTGTTTTTTATTTTTTATAATATAAAGCACGATTTCATTTCTTATTTATTTTGTTTATATATATTTTTGTATGTTTATGGAACTTTTGCAGCCATTTTGCCGATTTTTCAATCGCGCACGCTTATCATTTACCTTTGTTAGCAACGACGTGAATTAAGTGTAAAGGTAGTCAGCTTCTCAGCAAGGACAAAACGGTTAGTTAAGCTCTGTAGGCGAATGCCACCCCAATAAAAATACGCTTGCCAAACGTACTGCCGGTTAACTGGGTTCCCCATTCATTTCATTGCCTTTCTATATGCCGCGCGATAGTGAGTTGAAGGAAGGCACATGAAGAAAGAATGAAGAAAATGAGGCTTATAGCCGTATTCTGGCGATGTCATAAGAGAATATAATACGTTTTTTTCCCATAATTTATTTTGACTTTATATTAAATTTGACGTAATTATAAAAAAAGTTTTCTCTACCAATTTTTGTTATAAAACAAAGTCGTTAAGTTCCGAAACCTTCGTCGAAAAAACTCTTATTGGCATGTTCTGAGTTGTGATGTCTTTGTTACGCTCCGAATAGGGCTGTTTATGGCTATCACTGAATGAAGATAAGGAGGTATGTTGTCCTTATGAAAGCGTTCGCAACACCCAGAAGGAAGCTTTAGAAGCCTCTGTGAAGTATATATATTCTCGATTCGTATGTCAAACTGTCAATCAATTTAGGCAAGTCCGTCCGTGTTTCTGTGGAAAGTCTAGGTAATGTCTGAGTAAGATCTGTAGTAAACCTTTTCCTGGTCGTAAAAAGGCCAATCGTGGCTTCAAATTTAACGCAAACAGTGGAAGTCTTTAAACGTCAGTTGGTATTAAAAATGGGTCAAACGGGTCAAAGAACACTACCACAGTACAACGTAAACTGACACTATGTTTGTTTGGAAAAGTGCAAAAATTGTTTTTTTTTTTTTTGCTCATCATTCATAAACTATTACGTATATAACGATCAAACTCTCTACGCATATTCTCCACGAACGATATTAAAGCACTTGTCCAAAAAGGAGAAAATGGCCGCGTCCACCCAACGCTGTAGATTATCGAAATTTTATAATATATTTTTCGTTTCGGTTTAAGAAAAATATAGCACGCGAAAGGGATTCGCCCATGAAAACAAATATATATGATTTCTCTCGCCTAAAAAAAAGGCACAACTTTGTCAACAGACTTCTTTAGTACCAACGCTTTCTTGGTTGGTTGGCTTCGCGTATAGGATCCCTTCATAGGGGGGCTCAATTTCCAGTTACTGCTTTTATAGCTAATTACGAAATATTAAAAATATCTATAAATTCCCTTACGCCCGTACACCAATCGATAATATATCGATCGATAATATATATATATCGATAATCTTTCTGATTATAAATTATCATGAAAGCTGGTACTTATCTGAACATCAAAATAAATGGGAAATATAGTCGATACAGGAGGAATGAAATCTTTCCGAACGAAGGACGGAAAGCAATATCTTTAAAAGAAGACTTGGAAATATTTGATCCGAGTTCTAAGCAGCTTTCTCGCATGTTTGTTAAAACAAACAGCGTTCAAACTAGACAAACCTCACAAACTCACACATACATTCATTCCGAATAATGATTTTAGTATACATTAAGTTTTCAGCTTTTTTTTGCTTTTTGCTTTTACTACTGTCTTCGCCTACTGTGCAAGTAGGTTTGGCTGACACAAAAAAGCAAAAAAATGCTTCTTTTGTGATCACAAAGAAATTATTACATTTAATTATTATAACGAGCATGTGTTTCAAGCGTATCAAAATGTATCGAGTCCATTGATTGTGTGCCGCATTGTTGCTAAATCCCAAATACATATCAAATCACAAATGTATAAATTGTTGTATGTAGTGAAGATGCAACGCTTTCTTATATTTCCGAATAGACGTTTATCGAATAAACTTAAGAGTAATCAAAAGGAGTGACTACATATGCATTTAGTATTTCCTTTTATTTGCCCTCATTACACAAGCATGGCGGTATACTCATTTCGTCATAGTGTTTGTAACATCGAAAAGGAAGCTTCATGCTTATGGCTTATCAATCAATAGGGTCAACAAGACCGAACGTTTAAAATTATTTTGTATATGCTTCAGAAGAAGATATATATCTGCCTAAAAAGGCTTAAGTTAAGCTTAAAGTAAATATAGTGGATTGGTTTGTTCTTAATAATAAAAGGTAAGGTAAGGTAATCCCAAATTAATTATGGTAGACATCAGAAGACGTGGTCGATTGATTTTTCTTAACCTTTTGATACCTTGTAGTGAAGTAAAAGATGAAAAATAACAAGCATGGGCTAGCACTAAAGCTTTTAATGGTGGTGGATGTACGAGATTCGGCCTTGGCCGAATATAATTTTCTTACTTGGCTCTTTTTTTTTTTTTTTTTTTTTCTTCCTTCAATAATCTTGTTAATCCATCAAAGAGTAAGACATGAAAGCAAAGATACTTTTTCTTTCATTTATTTCTTTTCTTTTTACGTTTACGTTTCATTGTGTTTCGTTAAATCAGGAAGTGCAGAATGTTCAGGTGGAACAGCCGGGTCGTTCGTCCCACACATATGTCATATAATCCCATAAATTGCACAATTCACAAACATTCTTTAGAAAATTACATTTCATTCTATTGTTTGTAGGGCATTTATTCATTTATTCTGCTATCCACTCTGGGAAATTTGCTTAGAATTCCCTAAGATTGCTAAGCAATGATGAAGTGAAACTAAGCAAATCTGGAATTTCTTGTTGAAAAAGAAACGAAAAAAAAAATAAATAAATAAAAAAAAGAAGAAAATCGTAACATGAATATCAGAATAATATTTAGTTTATGATGCGCGCACAAACAATTTTATTAATATTTTCTTTACGTTTTCTCTTTTTTTTTTTTGTTTTCTTTTTTTGCTTATTTTCTGCTTTTGTCACAGAAACCTGAGTCATTCGCCGCCGCCACACTACCACCGTACACACAGCGTTCACCAAATAGATTCTTGGGAATTACTTAAGCAAATTAATATGAATGCAATGAACAGTGACAATGACTCTCTATGCTGTTGACGTTGTCATCGTCAAGTTTTGCAACACAATGAATGACAGTGCTTTGGTTCTTTTTTCTTTTTTCCTTTCTTTTTTTTTGACTTTATTTACTTTATTTTACTTTATTTTCTCGTTGTGCATACTTCGCTTTTTCTTCGTTGTTTTCATGGTCCTATTGTAACGTTGCTTGGCTACAAGTGTTTTGTAATTAATTTATCATAAACGCATCGAAAATGTTGATTGCACCTTGCAGTGTATTAACTTTGTCACCGTGCATGTTACACCTGGCAATAAGTTGCAGAGACAACTTTTATTATTATTTCAAGTATATAAAGAAACGACAAAACAATCAACTTTGAACGCGGTTACAATCGGCGGACTATTAATCTATGTTACGGTTTACACATGCCAGCGATTCCCTTTTTCATTACAAGATAAAGAATAAAGATCCATTGACCCAATATAGATCGTATAGCGCACAATATGCAATATATTTGAAGTAATATTTTTATGCAATTTTCAAATACATTATAAATGATTGCGGGTATGACTGAAAGTCATAGGCAGCCACGGGCCTCTATTTGCAAATTGTAACAAAACAAATATATATTTGGCTGAGTGAATTGAACGCAATCATTTTTTAGTTCACTTCTTCTTACTAACTACTAGTAAATAGTAGTGAAATGAATTAAAAAACAATTTTCTGTAAACAATTGAATAGAAACACAAGAATATATATATATATATATATATATATACGCAGTGCATTTTGGAGAAAGCCAAAAAGGTGCTAACAAATGTCGCTCATAATCAGATGTGCGAGTGACTTTTAAAGCAACCTCCGATAAACGCTTTTACATTTATTATAGAACGATTGTCGTCTTATGTACCGAACGACATTCTATATGATGTGCAGTAAATTCTCAAAAACAAAAAAAGAACTGAAAAAACATAGAGGACTTGTAGCATTTCTTACATAACCCATCACTTGAAAAAAAAAAAAAATTTAAATGGAATATAAAAACTACTCATTAGGACCGCCTTCGCTTAGCCTGCCTTTTTTTATGGCTTTAATGAAAACTCGAATAACACATCAAATTGATAGCCACTTTAGAATAAATATGATTCGCGGAATTCGTCGAGGAGTGTTACCTCACTTTCAAACACTTGCACATATTTCAGAGACTTAAATACTGTCGACAAGCAGCAATATATTGGGTAAACGAAAACGTGTTGAACGAACAAAGGTATTGCAAAAGCTCATTGAATTTAATAATGGATTAATAATTCATTTACCTTTAGTCAGCATTGTAATGAAGAAAAATGTATTAATTTGGCGATGAGCATATGAGACGTCAAGACATTTCGTATATATTTTATGGAATCT
The DNA here is from genome assembly GCA_000688735.1 of Glossina austeni. Taxonomy (NCBI): domain Eukaryota; kingdom Metazoa; phylum Arthropoda; class Insecta; order Diptera; family Glossinidae; genus Glossina; species Glossina austeni. The sequence goes on along the minus strand of KK502429.1, from coordinate 360,976 downwards.
TAAAGATTCCATGGCCTGAATGGCCGAGTAGGCCACTCAATGGTCGTAAGTTCAACTCTCAAATGGCGGAGAGTATTCAGTAAAGGCGGTACTCTGAGATGCTTGCGCTTTAAGACCTTAGTCCTAGAATTCATTTTTTCTAATAATAACATAATAATGATAATAAACAATATTCTTATTTATGTTTTTTTAAAAGCTTAATATATTTAATTAAATATTTGCTATTATTGTAAAACAAAGACGATTATGTCGCTTATAAGCTCGAGCATTTAAAAAAGTATGCAGGGATTATGCATCTATTTTCATCACTTTTTCACTTGAAAAAAGCATTTGTTGAGAAAAATTGTTACAATCATTGTTACGTTAATCAAAATCTTTTCCATTATTTTCTATAATTTGTTTCCATTTTTATTTAATTATTTATTTATTTATTTATTTTTGGATTTTTGCCATCGCATTTAAATGCCTGGTCCTCCAGGCCGTTCTTTGTCATCGAAATCAAAATCAATAAATTGGGATATGATGGAGTAGCGTCACCAAAAGTTCCTAAAAGTATTTGATTTCCTTAACTCAAACAACAAACGCAATGCATTATGAAATGCAATTTTAAGCATTCGATGATCAGCGCCTGTGTATGCACTGGAAAACTGGAAAGCGCGTACTTTATATGGAGAAAGATCAAAATCATCGAACTTCAGCACAAATCAAAGATTTTGCAAATTTCCGACATTAGCTGCCTGCCTGCAGCTAAGACGAAATCTGGCTTATTTTGAAAAGTCTGATTGAAAAAGACAGAAATTTTTATGTGTGTATAAATGTGTTAATCTTGTCTCTTTCAAAAGAGACGATTTTTAAGATGAGGGGATATTCCAAATTTTATGATAATTTAGAGATTTAATGAAATTTTTCTTTTCTTCGTCTTCATTATTTAAATGATATACAAAATATGAAAGAATATATAAGTATATCGTGAAACTCATTTGGTGCAAAATTAATAAGAAATAGTTACGATAAGGCATTTACTCATATATAAAAGCATGTACATATTCACTCCGATTAGTAGCGCATTATGGGTCATGTTATCGTTCGCGTTGTAGGCTTATGCATATGCATATGCATACATACATTCATACATACATACAAACATACATATATACGCGGGCACATATGAAGATATTATAAATTATTTATTAAATGTTAATTAAGAACACAGAGTCACATATATAAGCTGTGGTTGGATGTTTTGTGTTTCATAATATCAGCGGCACGATCGCGTACGTTGTGTAAGTTCTGTCGCGTAAAGAATGGATTAAAGAAATTTATAGAGATCGTGTTTAGTAGACCTCCTCTTTGTAAATGCTGACAGAGAGAGTGAGGCTAAGAGAGTAAAAGGGGCGGTGAGAGAGGGGGCGGAAGAGAGAGAGAGAGAGAAAGAAAGAAAAAATATACATCAAATAATGCAATAGCACGGTTCAGCCCGTAAACATGCGATTGTTAGGCACGTTTTTATACCCATCACCGAACGGTGAGGGGTCTATTGATTTTGTCAAAACGCTTGCCCTGCCCACGAGGAAGCATCAGAGATCCAGCCAAGCATATATATTCTTGATCACCATCAAATTTTAAACCGATTTAAGCATGTCCGCCCGTCCGTCCGTAGCTCTGCCTGTGTAATATCTGCTGCAAACATTCTCCGGGCCAGCAAAAATTAAACTATCGACTTTAAATTTATCAGAAACATTGGAAACTCTTGCATGCAGGTTGGTATTGAAAATGGGCCAAATTGGTCGAACAACACGCCCACTGCACCACGTAAAATAGGAACATCTTTATCTTTCAAAAGGAATGAAAAATTGTTTTTTTGTTCATTACTCATAAATTGTAGTAATAAAAATAAATGTACAAAAATTTGAACGAATATTCTACGGGTGATGCTGTAGCATTTGTGTACAAAAATGGCCACGCCTACCAAATATTATAGGGTATCAATATTTAATTGTTTTTTCAATACCTTTATAACGCGCAGACACACTTTAATACCCTTATAAAGTATATAAATTCTTAGCCAGTTTCAAATTTGGATTGCACCTAACCGTGTCCGCCTATTTGTTTGTCCATCTGTCTGTTTGCGTAACTTTGTAGTATTTGCGATAAACATTCTCCCGTTAGCGAAAATGAAGATTTCGTCTAAAAATTTGCAAAAGAATTTGGAATTGACCTAAACTTTTCAAAGGACGCACACACACACAACGCCCACATGTCTATACGGCAAAAAGTTTTATTTTGAAAATAGAGAAAAAAATCAGCTGCGCCCATTCCATATTATAGAGCATAAAAATGTCGTTCTTTTACTTCTCTTGTCTTTTTTAAGATAACAATGATGGGTGTAAAAAATTCGGCCCCGACCGAATTTAATTTTCTCACGTGTTTATGTTATTTTACTAATACAACTAACAATTAGGTCAACGAAATTCGCCAACTTCCTGTTTAGTAGCGTAAGACCGCATTTAGATTTAGAAATGTGCTTAACGTTCGAGACTTTCATCAAAGTATTGTGCGGCCAGTGACCAATGAAGCATTTAATGCGTGCGTGGAAATAAATTTTGGCCATAATTATGCCATAACGGTTCTGGTATATGTAAAACCTGAATTTTTGAAAACATGAGCGTTATCTTTTGGCTTCGAAAATCGTTGTTTTTTGTTCATATGAGAAGCACGCGGAAGCATCTCATCGCAGAGAATATTTCGCTGGAAACGCCTATCTATCCACTATTCAGAATTAATTCAACTAACACGTTGATACGACTCTTATTAAGATTTTTCGAATGTGTTCGAGTGTTCGAATGCGAACTAATTGCGTTGGAATTGTGAAAAGTGCAAACAATCGTAAGAGAGCTTCCGTTTAAAGGAATTCGTTATGATTTATTCCGACGAATTGACGTGAACTTTTTCCGAATAAACGGTTAAAGTCGTCGGAGTTTCCTCTTCTCTGAATTGCATGCAATAAATAAACACTTTAGTAACTTATTGTAATTAAAGGCATTTATATAATACTTTCTCTTCTCTTTTATTTCAATCATTTGTATATAATTTTTCTTGTTTCTTTTATAGTTTTTCATATTCGCTTTCCATGACATACGTACATATGGTGTTTATCTGTCCATTAGCGTCCATTAGCGCACATAGCCTTTTGCTGTCTATTATCTTTCGTGGCCTCTGGTGGTTTTTTAACGCCATACTGTTGCTGCACCTTCATTTTTCGTGCTCCTTGTTGTCTGCATAATAATAAAATTTATTTAGATCTTGTTAAACATGTTTCAATTTCAATTAAAATTACTGTTCTAAGCGAAGTGTCTGCACGCCTCAGTACGCTCTTTTGAATTCATAACATAGCCGAATACATCTGAATATGAATGTAGATGTGTGTTAATATTAAGTAGGAAAACTTTTTGCGGATATAAGATATTTTCTTCCGATTAATTCGATCTATCTTCAAAGATAAATTTGTGTCCAATTTTTAGATGATAATAATGATGATGAAAAAATAGCTCGTGAGTTTCACAACACGATACAAGTCCGTAAGTAAGTGTAAGTCTTAGGTTAATTTAAAAACATTGAATAATTTTAGAATGAAAAGAGAACTCGTTTGATTTGACGAGCAAACCTTAGGAGACCGCATATGGAAAGTTCAGTTCCGCTCAACTCAAAATCCTGTCAGATTTTTGCTTAAAAACGTGTGGAACACGATTCTCAAAAGTTTCATTTGCAATTAACTTAACAACGTCCGTAGCGGCCGGGAAAGAACAAAGAAGCAAAGAAAGGAAACACGATACCTTAACTGCTGTGATTGAATGGATCTGTGAATGGATAGTGTGTGTGCCTTTATTGAAATGTTTTTAAAATTTGTTTCTGCTAATTTAACCGTCGCTTTACGAATCCTTCTCTTTAGGATATAATTCTTTTGGTTGTTTCTTGTTTGTATATGCGATTGTTCCATGTTAAATGATTCGTTCAAGATAATGCGATAACCACGTATGCTGAAACGAATTTAAATTATGATCAGGTTAGAAGACGACAGTAAGTAAAAAGTGTTTAAATAGCCTCATGCGCTTTAAAATTTAAAATTCTGTAAATATGTGATTAAAAGTGTGAATGAAAAAGGAAATTTTCTTCGAATATATAAATAAATAATTATAACAACTTGCAGTATACGCTACGATACGATACTCTTTCCGATCAATGTTAAGTTAATTTATAAGAAAAATTCCTCTCGAATATATAAAAGAGAACTGGAATTAACTAATGAAACGAAAGCAAAATAGTTTTTAAATCGCAAAATTTTTCTTTTTCTCATCCGTTTATTTTGGAAATGTTTCCCAAATGCGTCGTTCTCAAGCAAAAGTTGTGTGAGCGCTTGCAAAGCGCTTTTTGAATAGTTTTCGGCCGGGATATGAAGATGGCAGCACATGTCCACAAAAGTTAGGGAATATTACGTGCATGTGCCGCTAAGTACTGTCTACTGAATTACGCGTAGTTGTTGTTTGGCCATCGTTTGAGTGAATCGAAGTGAACGTATCTGATAGAGAAATAGAGAAAATTAAGTTCCCAACTATCGATCTACACCTACATATATTAAAGACAAGATGCTGTATATGGCAACTCGGTGCCATCAATCAGTGCGGTGAACATTTGCGCAGTTAAACTGAAAGTTGCCAGCTTGGACCACTAACTCTTGACGATGACGTTGCTCATGCTCGCTAAATGATGACGGACGGCCGGTTGAATTAAGGCTAGAGTGGTAAGAGATGTTATTAACATATCTAAAGAGCGTATTTATAACGAATTAGATTAACATTTAGCCAATGGGAACCCTAAGCGGGTAATTGATGTCGCGTTTCGTCGCAGTCGCAGTAGTGCAAAAACACCCAGTCGCAGTACGATGGTAAAAATGCCAAAATTGCATTAATGCAACTTCGAATTACTGACTCACCTGCCATTTTACTCACATATAAGCCGGAGTGACAATTATTTCTTGACAAATCTAAAAAATACGCTCCAAGGGAGAAGATTTAAATTAAAGTCTTGACGAATCGTTTTCTAAGATGTGGTCCGAAATTTGTGAGATGTTGTTGTATTGACTCATCATCGTTCCTCAAGGGGGCAGCGTTCACGAATGAAGTCGGATTTTACAGAAAAAAAAGTGGTACTTAGATTAAAAGCTTTTCAGACAAACTCCATAGTTCTATTAGTACATCCACGACGGACTTGAACAGATGTATATCTGTGTGTTAACGTCTGCACCTGGCATGAGCCTTAATCAGACGGGTTGCCTGCAACCGTTTGCCAATCAATTTAGTTGATTGAGAACCCCTCAGGGAGAGAGACAATCCCCATTGAAGGAGGCCTCGCTACCCTGAGGTCCCGCAATAGAAAATGGGTGTGGTCCAAATTCTCGTTTGGTGGTTTACGTCGAGGTCTATCTAAGCACCTCTTAGATAGCTCTCCGCGAAACTTTGGGGCAACCACAGCCAGCACGAATACTCCCCAAAGGGTCGTACCCAGCAGTCAGTCAAGGAGACATTCGTCCGGCATTCCGATGTGTAGTGTGCATCTTCCCGCCGGAGAAATCTTACTTTGGGCAGCCTGACCTCCGTGGACACCATTTAACTTCTTGGCTTATCACCAAGCTATACAGCTTTGGCTGATCTCATACTGTACGCATATAGCACTTGCCTTTGGACTATCCACACGTTCCGGAAGGCCGATTCTTCACTATCCTTTCTCAAGGAAAATAATGCTTCCAAGGTTGTCGTCGCACAGCACACACACCTAGCTGTGCCCCAGCCCACATGATATCGCTGGCCATCATCATTAGATGACCTCCACCAAGAGAACCAAATAGGGAAAGAAATGATTATTTGCAACTTAGGAAAGAGAGCCCCTTCCGACCAGACCCCTTCCTCTTGCAAAGAGAAAAACCTGTTGCCATAGGTTATAGATAGTAAGCCTTAAACCTTTCTTTGCATTGACTGTGCGACTCTCAAAACGAGAGGAAAAAGAGAGCCATAATGCAGCAGTCAATGTTTTATAGGGAGCACGACGAAGAGATGAAGGTTTCGGCACATCTATGGGTGAACCGATGATCCCATAGTTTGAATATGTGGAACTATCCTTAATAATAAATTAATTGGTTTATATTTCAATAGGCGAACTCCCCTGGTGTTGCTTCTTGTCGCACACATCGCTAAACTTTGGTGATGATAATATGATCTCATAAAGTCTATGTGGTTTAAATCAACGCAGCACTTTTACTGGCCTTTGTTATGTCCGTTTGTTCGCCTCTCTCGATCTGTGTCTCCGTTTGTTTTTAAGAATCGATACACTTTGAGTTGGAGACTGCACAACAAATTATAGCAGATGTTAGCTTCCTACGAATACTTTGTGGAATCGTTTAAAAGCTCGATGCAAAACTGACCGGAACTGGACAACCCACAAGACTAAACCAAACAATAATTTTAAGGAAAGACGTAAGTCTATTTTTTCGGTACTTAATTGATATCTACAGATGCGGTTTGAAAAGTAAACATCAATTGTCTGACCGAAAAAGAACCAAGAATAAGAAGAATGAAAAAAAAAATAAATAAATAAATAAATAGACGATAACTTTGTATGTAATTGCGAATAACACAATTGTGAAGATAGAAAGCGAAGATGTAAAATTTCGTGGGAATATTTAAGAATGACCTCGAAAGCCTTGCTGCCAGACTTCCCATTGTCCGTTTGTTACACCCACTCTTGGCTTGGGTAGTTTCGCGATCTTGCTTGTGTGATAGGCATTTCAGATTTACTCTAAGTCGAATATAATTTTTTAATTCGATTTTTATGTTCTCTTTTTTTTTTTTTGTTTGTATTCCTTTTTTGTAGTTTTTATCTGGTCACTCACTTGGCTCGTATCGATGCTTTATCAGGTGCTTAGTATGTTTATCATACAACTTCAATGATAATGATCTTCGGCAATAAATTGGAACATAAAAAATAATCAGTGTTTGTTGTCGATCATCATTGATCATTGATCATGTTAACAAAAGAACATTGCAACAACAACAACAACAACAATAATAATAATAACATTGATCGGTGGCAGCAATAACAGCAAGTGCATATTGAACAGTAGCCAGCAAAGTCAGTCATATTTTCCTCATTTTAGCGATCGTGGTCATCGTCAGCGATATTCTTGTTATTGCTATTGTTGTTGATATTGTTGTTGTTGTTGTTGTTGTCGTTGTTGTTGTTGTTGTTGTTGTTGTTGTTAGCGTTGTCGTAATCATTCACATTGTTTTCTCAGTAGCTTAAGGCTTAAATGTCTTTTAAATATTTTGCCCCGCGGGACATTCTGCTTCTTGTGTGTTGACATTGTGATCAACGAGCTGGGCCGAGACATGTGATATGATCACTTGTCGCATTCTCAAGTTAACGACGGCGACGACGACGTCGATTACGGCAACTAAAACAGTAACACCGAAAGCACAAACAAAACACAGTCAGTCAGTCAGTCAGTCAGTCAGACAGTCAACCAGTTACTCAGTCAGCTAATCAACCGCTTGTATTTAACTTTTTTTTCTTTTTTTTTTTTTTTTTTTTGCCAAGAATATGTAGCAATAACGATTAGACCTAATGTACCCCCAAAAACATAAAATGCTATGTCTCGGCCCTGTGTAAGTATTACGATGCAGCTATGTGCTGCATGTTTTGGCATCCATATATGCATATATATATGATGTGTTTGCCTATGTGTGCGCGCCTAATGGCATGCAGGCACGCAAGCACAGACTTGTAGCGTACTCTTTTTTTTTGTCTCATTCCTACGGGCTTACTTACTTACTTACTTACTTACTTACTTACTATGTATGCATCTAAGTATGTATACAGATTTTGAGTGATTGAAGATTGTGACACAGATTTGCCAGAGTGCAAAAACAAAAGCCAATCACTGGTCGGAGATGAGAGCAGTAGTTAAACGACTAAAGAAAACAACAAAAAAAAAAAGAAAAAGAAGAGAAACAAAAACAGAAAAATCAAATAACAACAACAATGGCAGCAATGTTTAAAGGAAATCCTTATTTAGCCCGTTCAGTTTTGAAGTATTGGTTCATTGCTTGTTGGCATTATTGTTGGTGCTACGTTTGTTGATCGCTAAAGCGTTTTTAAAGCCTTTTAAAGGCTCAACAGCTTTGTTAAGCGTTGGTTGCTGTTTTATTTTTTACTGATTTCTGTTGTAATGTAATGTTGTTATTGTTATTGCTCCGTTGTGTTGTTCTTGTTGACGTCGTTGAGAAAACGACTAACAATTATGTTTGTTTGTTTGTTTGTTTGTTTGTTTGTTTGTTTGTTTTTAAGGCATGTTCATGTTTTTTGTTGCTATTGTTTTCTTTTATTTATTTATTTCATTTCATTTTTTATTTTATTTTTTATATTTTTTTTATTTTTTTCTTAAGATCAATGTGCTCTTAATGATTTTTTTTTTAAGCAACATTTTTATAAAGTGGCGTCTAGTTTGAAAACTGTTGATTTTTTACGCAATTGCTGCAGGATTTCTTAGTTTTTCATCGCTGTCATTCTGTTGCTAATCATTGTTGTTGTTGTTGCTGTTGTTGTTGTGGTAACGTTTATTTACTTTTTTTTTTTTTTTCCTTTTCTGTTTTCAGCCATAAAACCTTGCGTGCTCCTAAGGCGGCTGACTGAATGTTTCAGCGGGTTTTTGTTTAGTTAATGTTTTCATTTCATTTCTTTTCATTTTTTTTTTTTGTTTTTTGTTGTTTTTAAGTTTTTCTTTTCTTTTTCTTCGGTATATTGCAAAAATTGTTAAGCATCATGTTCTTGTAGTTGCTGTTGTTGTTACTCAAGTTTTTTTATTTTTATAGTTGTTGCTGTCTTTTAAGTTACATTCAATCAAGCAACAATTGCAAGGCAAAGATGTTTGTATATTATGCTATGTAAGTAAGTAAGTATGCGCATACAAATATGTGTACGTGTGCATGTGCTCATATATATGTGTAATTAAAAAATAAAAAAAAATAAAAAAAAAGAAAAAAAAAATAAAAAAAAAAAAAAAACTGTTTATTGGCTTCTTGCGCCTGCAGTTGCTTTGTTTTATTGTTTTAAATGACATTGATGTTTTGTGCGACACATCAACCGAGATGAACGATTGGTGCTTCACTTGTAGCTGACGTTTGTCTTAATGCCGACAAAGCCTGTTATGACAACATTTGATTTATGCTTTCATCATTATCTTATTGAATTCTCCTCTAGGCCACCATTTTTGCCCATTAATGACAACAACCAGGATGACGGTATTTATGTATCGTACATGCAGATGCAATATTCCAAACCGTTCTGGTCTATATAGTAACGTGTGCAACTAAAGCACTAGTGAACGAAGAAAATTACAAGTGAGAAAAGCATATTCATTAACTTTTGGCGAATATTGAATACCCATCGCATCAGCCAGCCGATCATCAACTGGACGCCAACTAATTTTGTTAACATACTGCCAACGGCTCTACTCGAACATTTATTATAAAAATTTTGAATAGAATTTTTTATAGCTGATAAGAAATCGATAAATAAATTGTTTCAAAACTCCGAACATTGGTTAAAACAAATTTAATTGTCCGTCTAACTGGTCCAAGAGCCAAAAGTGATAGCATTCCGTTTTAACGTTCAGGCGAAATATTAAGAAAGGATCTTAAAAAACCAATAACAGACAGACAATAGACCGTTAAATCAAACAACAGTTCGATAACAGTTGTAATCGATGAACTTATCGACGAATGATCGATGAATTTTCCATTTTTCCTCTCTTTCCTCCGCTCCGTTAGCAGCCACTGGGATTTAACAGAGAACCCCATCAATTCGTTTGCTAACGAGAGCATCACTAGCGCGCTTTCAACTAAGCTCGCGGCAAATTATTAAATTTTAAAATATTAAATGCAAGCGGAAACTTTGGAGGAGACAGACCCATTTTTTCCGCCCATTTTCCATTTAGTCATAGCTTCTACGAAGAGTAAACAGGTTGGATAGGCCTACGGAAAACAGGGCCTAAGTTTTCGCGCTTATCTCGTACATAAATAGTTGAGGGAGTTAGGGTTGGATTCTTTGACAAAAAATATTATGTGCACTAAATTGCGACCACATCGGCTCATGTATTGAACATTTTCCATATAATGCAAATTTTTAATTTGCATCTCTTTATGGAATTCCTAATTTTTTGTTAACGTTGGAATGCATGATTTTTTCTTTGGAATTTTGACAAACGGTATCCTATAGGAATGCTGTCCATCATAAGTTACGTAAAGCGTATCCAGATAGTTGAACACAAAAACTAATATCTTGAAACCCCTACTTATTGGGTTTGTTGGGTAAATACGATTTCATAGAATGTGCTCCCTTAGTGGAACGCATTTGCTCTCCTCGCGGGGGCCTCTTAAACGATTAATGGTTCCACGCTCACAAGCAATTTATTCAAGTGTTCTGCAACAGGTCTTACTTTTTGAAGACGGTCATGGTTTAGTTGCCCAGCAGACTTGTGCTGTGCATTATCATTGAAATGATTTATGGATCGTATGTCCTCAAATCTATTTACCGTCATCGTCGGTTGTATATCACCGAAACCATATTTACCCCAGTAAAAGTTAACATTTGGGTAGGGGTGCGCGGACGTAAATATTATGAGCACTTTCAGGAGGACAGTTGGACATCAGCATTTCCTATGAAACGTATGCGTTCTTCACTGCATTCTAAATTAGGCTTTTTCCAAATAAATGCTCTACTGTCTCCCAGTTGCAACATCAAGCATAGCTAAGAGAGGATTTTCATTATTTTGTTCCTCATCATCATCCTGTGATTCCTGTCCTCTAAATATTTTATTAGATCTTGAACGTCTAGGTAATAAACAATTTCGCTTTAGTCCTCTTCATCTTCAGAAATATCTCCATTTTCAAAGTCCTGAGAGTAAATCCTCGGCATCTTTATCTTGCAGCCGCCGAGACAACCTAAAATGCGAAACTCAACCCAAATAAGTCAAAAGGCAAAGACATCAAAATCACCCGCTTATTACTACTTATATGAGAAACGTTTTATGTAGACATTTGGACACATACAGTATTTCCGAAAAATCTCGCTTGTACCCGAAAGAATTTTCAAATGCAACAACAAAGATTGGCAGCTTACATGACAACAGATGAGAAGTGTTTTTTTTTTTTTTTTCAATTACATAAATTATTCCTTTAAAGTAAAGTTGAAAATAGAAAATATCTCTTAGTGATATGCTGAACTCTCTCATCCACCACATTCAAGTGTGGAAGAGGGATATAAGTTAACCGCCACAAATAATGTCAAATTTTTTCTTTTCCACATGATTTGTCGTCTATGGTGGAACTATGGTGGAAATGTAGACAATTGGCAATAGTATGCAGTTAATGCTTAAATTCGAAGTGAAGCATGGAATTTAATGATCGATTTTCTTCAATTTAGAGAGTATTGGGAATGCTGGGGCAAGCAATCAACGCTGATTTCTATGCAAGAGTTATAACCGGTTGTTAACATTTGTAGGACGCCTAAGTTCGCAGTGCTTCTTCATTTTCAAAACAATCGAGATCTTTTAATAGAATACTTTTTTACTTGAAATGTTTACCATATAAAATGATAGTTCTCGCAGAAAATCCTGGAAGAAAACGATTTTGTTTCAACGAAAACCTGAGAAGGTTTTGCTAAAAAACAGAGCTAATATTTATATTAACTTTATCTGATAGAAGTAAAAAATGAACGCATCCCAAACCAAATTTTCGAAATTCTTTTTTGTCTGGCAAAATACTAGTTTCTGTCGATTTCCAAAAGAGTTCATTGTGTGAATCAAAACAAATGAATCTCGCAAATTTCGTCGATATGGATGCGCAGACGAACAGACAGACTGACAGACAAGGAGATTCAGAAAATGATTCTGAATCGATTGTGGTAATAACAAGTGAGTCTATTTTAAATGCTTGTAGAGGTTACATGGATACACCCACACACTTCATGTACTCGTCACCGCAAACGGTTTATGATAAAGAAATAATGAAATGAAGAGAAAAAAGGGCACTTGTAGAGTTATTTAGAAGTGATTACAACATAGTAATAAGAAAATTTTCTAATTAATTTTGATTATAAATTTAACAAACAGTCACCGCAACAACAACAACAACAACAACTGTAGTGCATAATAAATGCATTTTAAGTTTATCAAAAAGAAAAGTTAATGTTAATAATAAGAGCATTACGGCTTCGATTATATGTTTAAGAGATCGATTAACACTTGTTCTTATGCGAATTAAATGTTTAATTATTATTAAATTTTCTAAATAATTATAAATAATAGAATAATTTTCGAAATTTGCCACAACATTTAATTGAACCATAATTCAAGAGATGTGAAAACCTCAATTTCATCTTGAATACGTTTTCTGCCAAAACAAAACGAACATTTAATCAGATTATTTATCAATGCATGCACCGATTCACATATCACATATATACAGTTGGAGTTGTGTACATCATGTCTATCCCTACATTATAGACATTCATTTATATGTTCATTCAATCAACCATTTATTGATTTAATTCATTGACAAAATCAAATTTATTTATAAATTTCTCAAATCTTCAATGTCACAATAACGTCATTCTCAACCTCATCCTCATCCTCATCCTCATCCTCATCCTCATCCTCATCCTCATCCTCATTATCCTCATTGCCATCGTCTTAGTCTTTAATATTTAAATGATATAATATAGACGAAATATGTATATTTGCGTGTAGTGTGTGTGTGTGTGTGTGTGTGTGTGTGTGTGAATGTATGCTAATACTAAACGGCTTAACATATAATGTATATCAATATATTGAATTGAGTTATTTGAACGAATCTGTTTATTTAGGCATTTGTGTATGCATTTATTAATAAGGTACCGAATAGAAAATGGAAAATAATATATATACGTTTCTCATTAACAAAAGCCAGAAACAGCTTTTGAATTGGCATAAGATATACAGACACACACCACCGTCAGCCATATAAACATTGAATTATAAGATGCCTTTAGCTTATAAACTAATGTCTGCTTTATGTCAATTTCTTGTGAAATGCAAATGCATGTATGTGTATGTACTTTTAGAGATATGCAGCAGTCATGGACACACGAACAATACAACATTTTTCAATGAGACTTTCTTAAGTGCATAATTAACAAATTTGATTATTAGCTGACAATATTGCTTAGCCATTATAGCAAATACTTTACATAACGAAATATTAGTTTTTTTTTTGTTGCCTCTTCTTTGTGTGCATGTTCGGCACATCAAAAGGAATACAGACTGAATATCAAATTGAGCTTCACTCGTAACATTTCCAGTAAAGGTGCAAAAAAACTTTCAAGCGCGTTGAAATTGGCACAAACCAACCACGACCATCGCAGCAGTGATATCTTTCTAGATTTCAAACTAGATTTCGGTTAATCAAAAATAATTAACTCAAATTTGTCAAATCATCGGACTCCCGATGCTAACATTTATATCTCAAGTGATCTAAAAAAATGCAGACGCAAGCTTCCGAAGGTCCTTAATGAACTTATGCACCATACTAAGCGATACATGCAAAGTCAAAGTGAACGAAAACCGAAGCCGAATCAATACTTACGGGAAGAATTAACGCAGTAAGAATAAGTGCCGCAGATCACCTTGAGCTGAAGATGGCTCTAGAAAATGGTTGCGGTTTTGCAATTTTTTTTATATTTTGCCCAACCTTTTTTTTCTTTTCCCAGCTTAATCATACCGAACGCCTAACAGCCACTCACTGAATAGTGAGTAGAATTCTACAGCGGAAATGAATTCCACCAAAAAAAAAAAAAAAAAAAAAAAAAATTGTCTCAACCTTCCCTGCTTCAGATTGTCACAATTATTAATTCTTTCAGGTTTTCTTTTAGCGAAACCTTGGCTATGTTTGCATCCATGGCTGTATCCATCCATATGTGTGTCCATAGACATCGATGGCATAGGCATCTATTTCTGTGTTCGTAGATTTCGAATTAATGTGCAGTTAAATAAATCACCCTCGGTTTTTTTATTTTTTTTATTTTTGAGACTAATTAGATAAGCGGCATGGAATTCAATTTTCATTTATATTGCAATAAAATATATCCGTGCTTTCACTATGTAATCAATCGATTGCGAACTGCGGATTCGCCTCTATTGCGATCTTGGAAGTAATGGCTGATACTTTGCAATAGTAGTAACTTTCAATTTAATGAAAAATTTCTTGTGATCTAAGATAAAACTTTCCGTAACGGGCTTCTCAGCATACACTTCCCTTGACGTCACTAATAACCTAAAAAGAAATTTTCAATGCGTGCGTAAAAGTATGCGATACTGCAATCAGTTCCGTCTAACGCAGTTTCTCTTTTTTTTTCTTCTTTTGTTTTCAATTTCTTATGCGCGACGTGCGTATAAGGCTTAGCATCAAAATGAGTGCAAGATCGACAAGGACTCTATAATTTTTATGCACTTTCTCTTAGAGTGAATAGTACTTTAATTGTATTACCTTGTTAAGATTTCCTTTTAAATCTTGCATTTTTCTTCTTTTTTTTTTATTAGCGAATTTTGTCTCAGATGTCTCGACTTTATCGCGATTAGATCCACAGTTTTCGCTTTTCCTTTTCTCTACTTTCTAACCGCAAAGTTTTGCTCAAAATATTGAAATTGTCTGTAACTTTAATTATTTCAAATCTCCCGTCAAACAAGAAATTCTATTAATAGATCCAGGAACTCTTCCATAAGCTTGCCAGGAATCTGCAGTTCCGTAATGTACGCGGCACTGGTATCCAAGTTTTGGATACCGTGTTTTATATTTCGCAGCTATTTTAAGCTAACCGCAGTCTTCGGTTAGTGCACTTGCTTTTTAGGTTTAGAAAAATATGAGCATATCGTTAAAGGAAAGCATTGCCTACTGAATCTTAGCAATAAGAAAAAAAGAAATCCAAGTAATATTCTTCATGGACAGTTTTTACCCTCTACGCTTATTTAATGCACTCAAATTAAGTGCCTGCTGATTTCAACACAAAGGGCTTACGAGTTGAACGCTTGCGGTTTTTTTTAGGTTGGGATTATCGGTGTCGATCGGTTAACCCATGAACCGTGAGACGCAAAGTATAACAATCATAAGTAGAGCCGCGTTGTGTTGGATGCATAAATAACTCGTCGCAGCCAATCATATGTATGCACAATAGGTTTTGGTTATTATGCTAATTTAAAACTCCTTCTTTACTGCTTTAGTTCAGGGCGGCTTTGCTTAGTCTTGTAACTCAAGTTCAAGCTGTTACAGCTGAAAAACAAAAGCATTTACTTTTGGGATGAGAGGAAAAGATAAGTAGAATAATAATATCCCGGGAAGCTATCGACCACATTTTGAAGTATCAGTGAATTTTTTTACTTCAGGGGCTTTGCGGCTCACACATTTTTTGTGCAAATTTGAATCTAAAAAAAAAAAAAAAGCAGACACCATTTAATCTTAATGGCCACAGTTAGTGCATGTAGAGCATCTGGGAAATATTGATTTTTCTTTTGATCAGCAAGTGCTTGAATGATAAAGTTCAACTTTTGGCCCAAAGAGGCAACCTGTTATTACTAAAAAAATGCTCAAGTTAGCATCGCTTCCCTAAATCCCCTACATGTTTTAATAGCGAATATTATTTGATGGTAGGTACTACAAAATTCGATCCAACTTGAATAAGTTTTTTTTTTTTCTTATTCTGACTACTTTCGATTGATTGTATTTTAGGGCCACCAAAGGTTTTCAAAAACATACTGCGGGAAATCATTTTTTAATCAAGCTACTACATTACCTGCCGCCACTCTAAATGATATTAAGATTTTAAAGTTCCTTTTTTTACAGCCATCACCATCAAGGATGGGGAGTGTATTGAAAGAAGTTTTTAGAGACTTCACATATATTCTTGAGCAGCATCAAATTCTGAATCGAATTAAGTATGTTCATCTGTCCATCTGTCCACCTATGTAATGTCACTCTCCTGATCGCAAAAATAAAGCTATCGGCCGAATCATTGGAAATCCTTCCAGGTAAGTTGGTATAGGAAAATGTAAACGGAGGACACTTCTGTTTTTGAAAAGAAACAAAAAATGTGTTTTTTTGCTCATTATTCATAAAGTACAGAAGATTGATCTACAAAAATTTGACCGATTTTATTGTGTGTCAAAAACCAAAACACAAAAAAAAGCTTAAAAACTTCATAAAGTATATAAGTTCTTGATCGGGTTGAAATCCGAAATGCATCTAAGCATGTCTGTCTAACTGTCCGTCTGAGCAAGTGTGTAATATCTGTGGTGAACACAATCCCGTTCGCAAAAATAAAGATATCGCTTACAAGCTTGCAAAAGAATTTGAAAATGACCCAAACTTTTGAAAGAACACGCCTACAATGCTCACACGTCTACGTAACAAAGACTGTGAACATCTTTGTTTTTGTGTTTTTTGCTTGTTACTCATAAAGCACGCTTGTATTCTAAAAATCATAAACAACTAACCACGCCCACCCAATTTTATAGAGTATAAAAATTGAGTGTTTTTCCTTTTTCCTGAGATCACGGTAATGGGTGTGAAAGGTTGGGTCACGATCGAATATAATTTTATTTCATTTTATTTCTTTATTTTTTTTTTTTTTTTTTTTGTTAAATAAATTATATATAAATAGGAGATCATCTCTCCGCACTATTACTATGATTATATTCATCGTATTTTCAGTCGTAATTTTCTACAATTAATCATTGTTTATATACAACGAGATTTCGCTTTGTATTTATATCTATAATACATAAACACGTATGTATCGTATACTTCGTTTTTTGTTAAATATTTTAACGAAATCATTTTAACTTTTTTTTTTTTCGTTTTTCTCGTATGCATGTTTTTATTTGCGAATTATGTTGCAGCCATAATCAAACCGGGAACGTCATGATGGTGATGACGACGTTGATGCTGGCAATGATGATGATGATGATCCTCTCAATTACAAACGAGAAAAACAAAAAAGAAAAAAACTTTTTGTACACAGTTCAAGTTGTGATTCTTAAGGATCTCAACGCATTTCTGTCAAATTGTATAATTAATTGCCTCATATCTCATACATGTATGCGATTGTTGTTGTTGTTGTTGTTGTTGTTTTTTTATTTTTTGTTTTTTGTATTATTTTTGCAATATTTTGTATTATTATTGCAGTTGTTGTTGCATTCAACTGTGCTCCATGGATATATCATGATCATTTTTCATGGTAAATGTTGGGTCCCAAAATGTTAACTAAACGTTAAAATTTATAAATAGGATTTTCAGTTTTTTTTTATTTTTTTATTTTTTTATATTTTTTATTTTTATTATTTCTCTTGGTTTTGTCGCTGCTATTGCTTTCGTTTTTTGTTTTTTTTTTTCGGAACTATTAGCGGAATTTTTCGGAGAAATTATTGCATGTGTTTCTTATAAAACGATATCTGATTTTTGGGGCACGAAAATGAAATTTTAACTGTGAACTTGATTTTTCGTAATTTTTTTTTTTTCTCTTTTTCTCCTTTAAGGATACATTTTCTTTTTTGTAGTTTATATCTGTATGCAAACAGCGAATGCAATAATTTATAATTTAATTATTTTATTGAATTTTTTTATCACTAATATTTAGGTAAGAAAAGAAGAAGACAATGGCTACAGTAAACCATAGATATCAAGCAACTCTGTATGTAGCTCAATATTTATATGTTTTAAACCACTGTAAGATACTAAATAATAAGTAAATGTATGCGGCCATGTTTACCGGCCGATACTTTCTTACCGGCCTCGTGAACTGTCCTTGGGAAATCTAGCGAGAATATCCACAGCCATCTGCTTTCAGAGTTCTTCACTACGCGATCAGCTCCATAATTTATCACAGATCGATGATGAATTGAGTAGACCAGAGATGTGGTGGTGGACATCGCTGTGTTGATACTTCCCCTTGGGTATTGAAAATCCACGGAGTAAAAGTTGGATAGCAATTCAGAATGTGTGGATAACCTAAATGCCAGCTTGGCTATGACGCGTAATGCTAAACCCAAAAACATGATAATCGGAACTGTAGGATTTTGCGGATGTCAGGGTGTCGACTCATTATATCGCAAGCATCAAGAAGAGCCCCAATGTCGGCGTGGAAGTGACGCAGTCGGGACAGCTTGGTACAGCCCTACGGGGAACATCGTGGTGACTGTGATTGCCTTAAAATCGCAGGGACTGTAAATAATTGTAGGTACTAATTAGGTTTCGTTTTGCCCAGAGTTTAATCTCTTATATCTGGTACTCCAGACTGGTATAGGCCCTCTAAATGAACTGGAATTGTTTTACACGATGTCGGGAGCGTGTTAAACCTTTGCGGACCTCATGGTTTCATCTACTTAAGCACTAATTATACGTTTAGATGTTGAAACCTGAACGTATCTGAATTATATAATTTCATGGTCTAAAATTTAATCCTCACGCTTACAAAATCCAAGAAAACATTGGCATTCACGGGTAAAATGTCAAAGCAAAACTTTCTTGTTTTTTAAATGTCGTCTAAACTCGTACTTCTTCCTTCATTAAACCGTACAGTTTGGTTACAAGAAATTCCAAAAAAGCATAGTAGATATGTTCTCAACATAATGAGACATCCATAAGAGATCATCGACACACAAACTATGCCAAATATGTTCTAATTGTAAGGCGATTATATTTAAGTCTTGATAGGACCGAAAATATTTGGATTTTTTTTTTTTTTACTCTCATAGATTACTATAACTGGATCACCAGCTGATCCAAAGAGATACTTGGCCTGCATTTCCTATTCCTTCCTATGTGTAAAATATTTTGGAAAAACGTTTCTCTAAAACTAATGCCAACACGTTTCATAAGTCAAATACTATTTCGCTTAGCGCTATTAAGCATAGCGCAACCGGGAGCGGCTACGCTGAATGATACCTTCTTCACTCGGAATTCCGATCAACATAAGTGATACGTCCTTTTTGATTTGCTTTTAACTTAAGCTAAGACGGTACGGCAAGTCTTCTATTCAAATACAGTGAAATATGGGCCGATATTTTAAGGAACTATTTACTGACATTCGTCGCATATACAGCTCATAGTGATATTTTAAATGTCATCAGTTAAAATTTGCCCGCGTTTTTCGAAACGAATTTCCTATAATTACGGGTGAGTAACATTTGTTGATTTAAAAGTTTCTACCAGGTTAACAAAACCAGGACAAAATCAGATATTTTGCGGGTATAACTTAAAGTTGAATTCCGCTTTCCTAAATCTGGAATCTGGAACTGAATAAAAAGTAAAATTAATATTATGTAGTCTAACGCAGACAAATGTTGTACACTTTACGAGCTAAACAAAAATAACATTACAACACTGCAAGTAAAAGAGCAACAAAACCGAAGATCTCGTTAACAAGCTGTCATATAAATAGTGATTGTGTATATGAGTTTGGGGGAAAAAGGCCATATTGCTTTGATGGTTATGATAGAGCAACATTAACAGTAACTATTGCAAAGTCACTCACACATGCTTGCGAGGAGTAAAGTCTTAATAACCTGTACATGCTTCCAAAGCAGCTTACGTACAAATGCTCATATATAATAGCAACGATTTTATATAATTTTGCCAGCTTTAAGCTGCTATGCTGCTATACTGCTATGCTGCTATGCGAAGCATAGCTGGTGTAGCTGGTGTAGCTGGTGTATGAGTCCAATGATTAAGTTAAAAGGAAAACTATGTAAATGAAATATGTAGAAAAATTTCGCTAAAACGAAACGTATATATACGGCGGAGTAATTTCATTTTATTTTATTCTCGATTTTATGACACATGAAAAATTCATAGAGACGTTACATTAATATTATATTAACAATAAAAAGTAAAGGTCTCTCACACGCTGTTTTCTGTTTTGCTTCTTAGCACGAAACTGAAGTGAATGCGTGTGATATAACCTGTAATGCCTGAGTGTGTATTTAAATTAAATTAGGCAAGTGTTACTTTTTTCAAAACATATTTTTATAATAAAAGTTGAAAGGTCTTGTTTAAAATGTATTTTATTTTATGTAAGAGTATATTTGAGATAAACAAATGCTAGAGTTTAAGACATATGGCCACAAAATCCTCATCAAGGAATTTAGTGTAACGCATAGTAAATGGTAAGAATTGAAAAACGAAAACCTTTTTTTCTAATTTCCTTTTTCTTTTTATATTCTTATCTCGTTAATAAGAAAGAAGCGTAGAAAACTCACAATTAGTGTTACCCGCCTTAAATAATGTTCTTAGTGAGCTAGAGGAGAGCTAGAAGAGCTAGAAAAACTTAAAGAATCGCACCGAAGAAATTTGTTATAGATCCAAAAATGAAATTTTCGGAAAAAATCAATAAAAACAATGACTTAAATAAATTTTCAAAAAAACAAGAATTCGTAGGGAAACAAAAAAAAAATAAATAAATGAAAGGTTGATTGTTTTCTTCAAAAAATCGATTAACCACCTGTGAGAGTGATTGTATGTGTTGGTTGCTTTTTGGATACATAAAATCAACATCAACATCTTTTATTATCATTATCATCATCGTCATCTTATATAATGATTATGTAGTTTAGCGTTAGACTCTTAGAAAAATTTCATCACGTTTTATGCGGTCGTATATATCGATATTGGAAAGGTTTCACTTTGCTTGCGTGCGCACATACCCATACACATACTACTTTTATAGATATATATGTACCTGTGTGTGTGTGTGTGTGTTTGTGCAGAGATCGACAAAAGAAGTTAAGACCGCATTTCTTATGAATAGTTATTTGGGTGTTGTTTCTGATCTATCGATAGTTAATCACACATGAAAATAAAACTACAAGTTAATGAGTTCTACATAGAGTCCATGTTAAAAAGGAAAAAAAAAAAATAAAAAAAAATAAATAAAATATATATATATATATATATAAAATCTCTGATAAGTTTGTCTGATTATTTTGTGGCCATTTCGAAATACACGTGGAGAATAGAGGCGAAGGCAAACTTAAAGGCAACGACTAACGAAAAGTCGAAACTGTAATATAAATAAAAATCCAATATTTGATTAAAATCATTGAGTTGGTGTTGTTTTCTTCTCTTCTAGTATTTATTTATTTCTTTCCTTTTGAAATTACAGTTAAAATCTATTTTTAAATAACAATTTACAGATATTTTAAAATAAATTAAAAAAATTTATATCTTAACATATTGAGTTTCATTTAGATCTGAAAAAAAATGCATATATATGTGTGTGTATATGTATATACATATTATATTATTATATATAAATATCTATAGATATGTTTTGTTTTATTTTCTTTCGCTTTCTTTCGTTATCTTCTCTTTACAACCAACGATAGTACCTGTCAATGAGGTAATTTCTACAAATCACAGCACATGTTACTTTTAAATAAATTGCTTTTCCGAAGTAACATATGTTAGGTGGAAGAAAATGCATAATCTGTTTATTTGTATTTAAGCCAAGAAGTTTGCGTCTTAAGTCTTCTATTTATTTATGGCCTAACAAAACATTGAAAATTTTAAGCAAATTAAATAAAAATATAGTAGTAAGCAGTTGCTTAAAACCAACGACTTGTTAAACGAATTTTTCATCTTTTCTGTGAAGGTTTACAAACTCCTACCAAACTTCTTAAACGTAAAAGCAAAACAGGTGTCAGTTCAAGAAAAAAAAAGGTAAACAAAGAAACATTGCAGCACGCTTGGTATATGGCGTGTTAGGCTGAATGCAATCTCGGAAATTTAGGCTACAATGGTAATGAAAGATCGTCTCATTCAGACAACCTAAATTCAGCTTTTGCTTAATTCGTGGTTAGGTTCAAACCTTCATAAATAACATGACTAAAATAGTAGCAAAAAAAGTACAAAAAGTAAAATTTCGTGTAATAAGTTTTTCAATTCATTATTGAAGTTCGCACGCCAACGCCAGTTCAAAAGGAAAAATTAAGAGCGCCCTTAAAAGCAGACCAAATTGCCGACGTGAACAATAATTCAGACGCCCAACCCCCCGTGGGATATATAGTCTTCTGACCTACCCATCTCAGCATGTCCATCTGTTCGCTTGTCGGTCTGTCCACCTCTTCGAATGATCATCTAGTCAATATCTGAGATAAACACTCACTTACTTCCTATCGCCTCCTAATATGGCAAAAAAAATGAAAGATCTGACGCATAGGTTCGCATTGGAAATGGGGCAAATCGATCGAAGGACACGCCTACAATACAGGCCGGTTGTTGCTCATTACTCCATAACAGACACGCGATCAAAAGCTTTGTACGTTCGTTCCACAAAGAATGAAGAAAATCCACGTCCACGTCCAGCCAATATGGCAGAGTATGGAAATTATTTTTAGTCGTTGGTAGGACAGAGGTGATGGGCGTATAAAAGATTCGATCATATCCAAGTTGAGCTTTCTTATTTACTTTAACTCACTGAAGCACGGAGGTATACGCATCTTTTCGAAAGGTTTGCAACATCCAGAAGAAAGTTTTGGTGGTGGTCCCAAAGAGCATAAAATTCTGAATCGATTTAAACATTTCCATCACTCCCTCTGCCTGCCCGTCATGTCTGTAGTATGTACCTTTTAGCAGAAACTTTCGAAAGTTCTTGCACGCGGTTGCGTTCTCAAAATTAACCAAATCGACACGCCCGCAGTACAGTGTAAAATGACCACACCTTTGTTTTCAAAGCAAAAAATTGACTATTTTGTTGGTTACTCACAAACTGTAGCAATAAGCATTTGCATATTTTATTAGAAACATGATGGGTGTAGAAAACTCGAACGTAGGCGAATATAGTTTTACTACCGGTTTCAATTGAAGATGTAAATCGCTTCCCCGATTCAGACTAATAGACAAAACCTAAGCAAATTTAATTTTTCATTATAAAATATTATATGGTCATGGGACACACGTCGTGACAAAATAGCTCTTCGAGAAAGTTGGATCTACTACGACAACCCTAAGCGCAAAAAGTCAAGGGGTTAGCCCAAGCCAGCCATCCATATGGACATCGAAACACATGTATATCGTTCCATAAAGTTTTGCTGTGCGTATGGT
>KK502429.1:305242-332742 GCA_000688735.1 Glossina austeni | reverse complement strand
ATTAGAAAACAAAGGAGAAAGAATTACAAATATTTACAGCTGTCAGCTAAGTTAACCCCTAACTGAATCTAAGATTGCATAACATGGCAGCGCACATGCAGACATATTTCAATGAAACCTCCCTATCCAATCACTAAATACAGCTGTGCATAAATATATATTTAAGTGGACGATCATCTTTAATTTCTACAATCAGAAAAAAAAAAAAAAAAAATATCTATATATAAAGTTTTCTCGATCAAATTTTTGAATTGGTTGATCTACTACCGACCGACTCTCCCTTTCCATGACAAATGATGAATTGTATATTTCTGTTTGTTCTGTTGTTTCTTTTCACAGCGTAACAATCGCTCAAGTATAATAAACCAGAGGGAAAGAAGGAGACAGAGTGAGAGAGAGAGAGAGAGAGAGAGAAAGACAGTGGGTTTTTAAAAATTAAAACATTTTTTAAAATGAATGAGTGAACGCATTTTCTCATTTTCTTCGCATAAAGGATTTTTTTATACCCACCATTGGATAATGCATTAACCTTTTCCGTCTAAGTGCACATGAGTTCTCAAAGGCACGAACGAGCAAAACGATTCCAATCCATTGGAAGCAACCGAGCCGAAGGTAATCCCCAAAGATAAACTAGTTTTATGAATTCTCCATTGGGTCCTGGGCGCTACATTTCGGTTCGATATATGTTGTAGCTCTTACCGAGAGAAGTACTTTTAACTTTTTTCCAATATATCCCGACCTGTGGTTATACGGGAGAGGACCGTAATGAATAAGCCGCCTTTTCAGATTTGCTTTGAAGTTGAATGAAGACTCCACGGTGCAAGTTTCCATTGTTTATTTTATATATCATAGCTTGGACGCAGTTCTTTTTAGAAAGTGCATGAGAATCTCATATTAACGGAGAATATGTTTAGAGATTTGAGGATCGTTTCTTGAAATAACGTTTATTTGGAAGGGAAAACTCATTTTTCATCTTATTCGTAAATGATTTTTTGCAAATGTAACCAACAATGTTTTATTATGTCGGATATGGTTCTGGAAAAAGGAGAAGAAGATAAATATGTAACTATGTATGTTTTTGGACATCATCAAAGTCTGTAGCCCCCTTAAGCCCTGACCGAAATGTCAATGAGTGCTTAAATTTAACCATTACCACGCCTATTGTAACTTAAGCTGCTTGCCCTTGTTTTCTAAGGAGCTTAAATATTTTCAAATTTTTTATGGATAAGTAAAAGTTTGTGGGCGAAGAGCTAGATAAGCCAGCTAATTATGCCAATAGTCGTGCGTTTCATCTTAGTTTACCGTATAGATCGCGAGAAAAGAAATCATTTTACAGATTGCAGAGGTCATTTAACACAAGTCGAATCCGGTCTTTCCCTTTTCTTCTTCCGTTCCTTATTTATCTCGAAATGTGAGACATAGCTTTTATGTAATATGGAAATGAGTTTAAAAAAAAACATAGGAAAGAAACATAAGAAGAAAAATTAATGACTTAAACGTTTCTTTACACGATTTTAAAGATTCACTTAATGCCATTATTTCACTTTCACCATTTCCCGTTTCGAATTTATCTCAAAGTCCTAATTACGTGCTTTTCTATAATATTTGCCATAGTTCAAGGTGAAATTAGTGCTACTATTGGAATCATGATGCGGCTACTGTTCGATATTTAAAGCCTCTTCAATTTGTACAAATATTTATTTTTACAACTCTCTCGATATTAGCGTCATCATAAAACTGAATGCTTAGCGGGACAGACACATATTATATTGAAAATAACGAAGATCAGGGTTTACGCATACAATGTGTGTTCGCAAAGCAGTGAGAGATAATTCGTAAAATTTTTTAAAAGTCGTAAAATTGGTAATTAGCACCAACGAGAGCTCTAAGTAAAAGAAATAATAAAAAAATAAAGTAAAAGTCAAAATGTGTAACAGAAAATTCGTAGTGATATCATAGAAAAGCGTCCTTAACTTATTTGCCCGAAAATGAGTTATTTCGGCTTTTAAAATCTTTGTTGAATCTCTTTGCGGTAGAGTTTAATGGTTCTCCGACATGTCACGTCAATTTAACGACAAGTCTAGAATTAATGAAAAACTGTTTACTGTGCTGCGTACCTCTCACAGAAGTGGTCGATTCAAGACTTTAATTTTGACTTAAACGCTAATTAGTGGATAAATGACTATCGATCACTTGATCGCCTACAACCTCTCTATTGAATGTTAAAAAGTCTCGAAGAATTTTTAATTATAATATAATTTGTATCACAGTCCTCTTATTCAAGTCAATTAGATAACGTAAGATTGCAGCAAAAGGCGTTTCGTCCCCGCTTCTAGGTAAGTTTTTTTCAAGAAACCATAGAAGTGCATATATTTGATAAAAGCGCGTAATTTGTGGGTTTACTCTCAAACTTCTTCCAAGTGCTATAGAAAAGAATTAAATCCTTGTCTATAATTACATCGAATGCACTACACATGCCATCCATGCGCCAGGTACTGTAGCATTAGTATTTTACGAGAAAGCGTTGCTATAAGTTATTGCACGAAATTCAGTTTAAAATATTTAGCTAACCATGGGCATGTGGGGGGTCATTGGGGTCATAATTTATATTGCATTAGACTTTTAGTTGATTCGAAAAAGTAAAAGTTTCAGTTCAACACCTACTGGAAGTTACTTTACATACGATGAATATCTAGCCGTGCTAAACTGCTTTATATGTTTAAGATTTATATTTGCTATGATTTTTAAAGGATCAGGGAGGGGTTGCAACATGCAGCGATTGTTCTAAAAAGCAGACTTACAATCTTGAGAGTAGCTTGAGAATATTCTATTGTGATCAAAAAATAAGGTGAATTTGTTATTTACATTTTGCGAGTCCCATGATATGCTGAATTTTCTTGTGGGTTACTCTGTGGCATCTACATAAAGTTTTTGTGAACGCGTTTTTGTAAACATGTACAACCAAGTTTTTCGTTCTGTATTCCGTTTAATTTTGTCGAGCAAAGACTTTGTATTAAAATGTTGTGCGCGGAATGAATGTATTGCCGCGGAAACGTTGATGATGACATAAACCCTCCAAAGAAGGATGGTAGCGGGTTCAAGACGACCAGCGCTCTTGACGACAATCAAGCTCTGCCGATAAACGCCACCTCAAGGCAATCAAGTGCTCCATTTAAAATGAAAGGCATTTAATTTGGATCTATCCAAGGCGTTTTAAGAAGCATTTTATTCCTCAAATGCGTCAAGCTTCCAGTCATTCCAAAAAAGTCCAACTTTTTGGAAGAGAAAAACCCTCACGTTGACATATATGAAACAATAAGTTCGAAGTGCCAGGACGTTAGAGAACACCTCATAATCGGAGATGAGACTTGGATCTACGCATACGACCGAGGAAGCAATCAACCAATGGAACGAATATATCGTGCAAAAGATGAAGAGAGACCGAAAAACCTTAAGGACAGTCGCTCAAAAATTAAAGTCATGTTGACAATTTTCTGCGATTATTTCGGTGCTGGCCATTAAGAACATTTCTATTAAGCAAAACTATTAACAAGGAATGTTATTAGGCCTCGCTTCCCAAAGCTGGAATTGTGGGCCACGATAATGCACCCTCTCATACTGCATTAGTTCTTCCCGAGAACATTTCGCCAAAAACTGGGTCCATACCGTCCTGCAATAACCGTATAAGCTTGGCTTGCTCTTTCCGGCTTCTGTCCGTTTAATAAAGTTAAAGCCCGAGCCGAACAGAGTAGTACCTAAAGACATTTCGGAAACAGATTTCTCTGACTGTTTCGAGGATTGAAGACGAAAACCTTGCATTGTGTTGCACGGGGAGTATGGATCTTGATCACAGCAGTATACATAGTTTGTTGCGCCTTGGCTATTAACTGCTGCTTGTTACAAATATGAAGGCAAACAACAATCGCTAACAATCGCTATATAGTCTCATTTTTTGCGTAACTACAAGACTAGCAAAACCAGTCACCAAGGTTCGATGAATATATATACAGCAGGCGACGAAGGGACAGACATGTATTAACCGCTAAGAATAGACATAAAAAAATTGATGAAGTTCTTGATGCGTTATATACCGATTACTTAAACCACATTCACTACACACATTGATTGTGAGAGAAACTTTTTTGTTGCTCGCAGGTTCTTATAGCGATTCCACAAAAACACTGACTAGTCTGTCTTAGCTCTGAGCTCTACTTTGCAGTGTAATACAAAATGATTAATGATCGATCCCAACTTACGTTTTATTTACCGGGATTAAATTACCCATATTCGTGTCTCTGTTGATTTCATTTCATCATCACAACTTTCATCATCGGAGCTTTCTCTGGAGGAAAAAAGTTGTTCTTAAATAATGTGTTGCCACTCTTGCGAAGAGATTAAATCCCACAATTTGTATTTATACAGTTAGTGTATAGTATAGTTCTATAATTGATTGTGGTTTGGTGCCATCCCCCCCGACCAACCAATTTTTTTCATATTTTTATAATATTTTTTCATAAATAAGGAAAAATTTCCTTATCCGCATTTGTGTAGCCCATGCATATGGGCTCGGCGCGCATTATTTCAACTCCTTTGAGATGTAAATGCGATATATTTCTTTTGTTTTTATACGTATTCGGGGAATATTTTCTTTTAATCAGTTTTCATTTAACACCATATGCCCTTTTTTTTGCTTTATTTCACTTTCGGATTTCGTTGAAATCTCACGTTTCGATTTTAAACGTAAATTGGAAAATTACACGTTGTACAATATTGATGCTGCAACAGCCAATAATGGCAATCAGGTACTACCATAAATATATATTACCTCGCAAAGGAACAAAAAAATTAAATAAAAAACAAAAAGTAAAAAAATTACATTCGGTTGTTACCGAACCTTTTACACCTATCCCCTATCCCCTATAGCCTTAAAAAAGGCTAAAAAAAGCAAAAGAACTTAATTTTCATTCTCTACAATATGGAAAGGGCGCGGCTGATTTTTCTATTCAAAGTAAAAGTTTTTGTCGCATAGATCTATGGGCGTTGTAGGTTTAGCTTTCTCCTAAATTCTTTTGCAAATTTTCACGCGATATTTTCATTTTTGTTTACCATACACAACACTACACAGCTGGACACACAGACAGATAGACACACGAACAGGCCGACATTTATAGATGCATTCCAAATTTAAAATTGCTCGACAATTTATGTACTTTATGGGGGTTCTGCAGCTTGTTTCGTATTGAAAAAACATTAAATTTTGATGCGCTATAATACTTGGTAGAGGTCGGCAATTTTTTCCCATTTTTGTACAGCTACTACAGCATCATTCGCAGAATATGCGTTCAAATGTTTATACACTTATCTACTATAGTTTATGAGTAATGGGCAGAAAATCAATTATTTATTCCTTTTGACAAACAGTCAAAAGCCAATAAGTCTGCCGCATAAATGGGCGTGTCCTTTGACCGATTTGGCCTATTTCGAGAACCAAAGTGCGCACAAAAGCTTCCAAAGTTGCTGCCAAATTTGAAGTTAATTTTTTACAATATACATTAGACACAAACGGACAGACATTCAGACGGACATGCTTAAATCGATTCAGAATTTGGTGCTGATCAGGCATGTGAGCATACTTTGGGATGGGGTCTCTGAAGGTTTGTTCTGGGCGTTGCAAACGTTTTAACAAAGTGAATATACCCCGCATCCTTCAGTGATGGGCATAAGAAAGGTGTTAACTGTAAAGCATTTTCATATGAATTTCGATTAACCAGAGACAACAAAAAGAATCCAATTTGGTAATGGAGTACCGAGTAGTGATAAGTGCGGTATCATTACGTTATTAATTGAAAAATTGTTTCGTCAAATATTGTATGTAGCTTAGAAAATTGCTATAATTTATGTTGTATTTTATGCACGAAATACGAAGCATTACTTGGAATGGACTTACAACAATTTCATGATAGTTGTTGTTTTTCTAAACTTTAATTCTAACAAAAAAAAAAAAAAAAGAAAAGAAATCCGTTGACCTAATCACTATGCAAGGCAGCTCTCGCATATATATAAACAATTTACCTTTGCACAGGCAAGCAATGGAATGAATCGAAAGAAAGAAAGAAAGAAAGAAAGAAAGAAATGAAAACAGCTATTATTCCTCCTACAAGTACAAGTACAAGTACAAGTGAAGTTATAAGGTACAGAAAAACAATTAGAACACAACACAAGTAATTCGTGTAAAGTTTTTAATAAATATGCAAGATGTAAGCCATATATGTGTCTTGCTTGATATGTAAGCAGCAATGAGTGACTCTTTATGTGCTACAATAACGAAAAGAAATAAAGAACAAAAAGTAGTCTTAAATAAATTGAATTATTTGCATTAGACGTGTTTGGGATTTTAAATAACAAAAAAAAGGCTAACCAAACAACGACAACTACGACGAATACAAAGGGAGTAAGTAGTACGTCCATAATGCATTAGTAGACTTGAAAGCGTCACGTTATGCGTTGCATATAAACTATTTGAATAATAACAAATATAATAACAAATATAATAATAATAATAATAATAATAATAATAGCAACAACAGCAACAACAACAAGCAAATAGAAAACCTTTATATAAAATATATAAGAACATGCAACAACTATATAGAATAATAAAAAAACCTGATTTAAATGAAAAACGAACTTTGCATGTTGAACAATTTAATGATTCAATGGCTTTAACACAACGAAGACGTTAACAGCAATGGCAACGGTTACAACAATAGCAATAGCAACAGGAACAGTAAGAGTAAGAACAACAATAACAATAACAACAACAATAAATTAAAATCCGACAACATGAACGAAACAAAAAATCTAAAGATCAAATGTTTAAAAGCCGCCACAGATTTTTTACGTTCATATTCTCAGTTTTTATTACTGCAGTGCGAGAGGTCACTTTTTAATAATATTCACGTTCCTATGTTAAAAATTGAGCAATGCAAAGGAATGGTATGAAGCTGAATGGAATGCCTTGTATTAAAAAATATCAGTTGCTTTATATATATATATATATATATATATATATATGAATGTGTATGTGTGATTACACCAGAAATTGTGTAATTGTGCTAATATGGGCATACATATACTATATATATATATATATATATATATCATTTCATCACTCAAACTCTCACTTACAATCAAAGTCATACACAAGCGCAAGCAATCACATGCACAGATGATAACTTAACAAGTAAAAGGAGCAGAAGAAAAGACGAGTTAATCGCGTTAAATTACTTGGCAAGTACGTGATTGTATATATCACAGGCATTATAAAGATATTATTCTCTCTGGTCTTGTACACTTGTACACTTATACACTTATACACACACACATTATGCGTACATACAAAATAATACATCATGTTATTATCCATAGCCATAACCATAATATTATATTTATTTGTAGTTATATATCATATGCTTGAGTGCGTGAGTATGTGTATTTGTTTGTTTGTTTGTTTGTTTGTTCGTTTGTTTGTTCGTTTGTTTATTTGCCTGTTTACCTCTGTATGTATGCACCATGCATATTTTATCGGTTTTGTTATATCCAAGGATTTAAATTGGAATTTCGTTTTGTTATTATATTTCACAATTCCAAAGAACTTGTTAGTGATGAATATGTAATCGAGGATTTCATGAAACCCTATTGACACACCACACCACAGAAGAAAGCTTTTCGCAATTAAATCGAGATTTAAGTATTACGATAGCAAAACTTATAATGCGTGCACTATATCAATTTTTAACACATTAAATAATCTTCAATGGGAAAATGTTAATTCTTAAGCCTTATGACGTCATATTAAGAATAACATATCAAATTTGAAATTTCCTTTGTCTTTAGCAGGATAAAGTAAAGGATAGTTTTATTTCTATATAAAAAAAAAAAAAACAATATTTTCGATACATTTACGTCACCTAATTACAATCCCCCGATTAATTGAATTTACACGAGAGAAATATCCAAATTTCTAACGAACGAAGTCCTGTATATTTCACCAGCAATATATTATACATATGATGGCTATAAGAAATTGGCTAGAGAAATATGGAATTTGGAAAGGATCCGGAGACAATCTGAATAGTATACGATTTGTTTTTCATTGATTTAGTTTGTAACTACAAAGCTTATAAAAGTCAAATCCTTACGTAGTTATACGTTTCAGAATTTTAGTTACAAGTTTAAGAATTTTGTAACGTGCAAGTACTTTTACAATTAAATTTTACTTATGTAAGTCAAGTCCTAAAGCTTGCTACAACGATTGCGAAGAAATAAAGAAAAGAAAACAAAACGTGTTACGAATAAGAGACCATTGCCAATATGATTTTTCAAGGTTATTCAAGGTTATTCAAGGTAATTAATCTTTGCTTAAAGAGACTTATGTCTCTGTTATGAGTTCTAAGATTTACAACAAGCGCAGCGTACTACAAATGCCTTATCAACGAGCAATGCCTACCAGACATAATAACAACGTTAGGCAAATAAACTCAAAATCTAAATTTAAGGTAACCTTCGAATGGGAAATTTTAAAAAATTTCGAGCATAAGACACCTGAGACATGATATCTGACATGGATATTATAGTCAAACCGCACGATCTTCTGAAGGCCTGATTTTAGTTCATCAAAATTATGTAAAGAATACCCGGTGACCACTGCACTACCGTAATTTATATGGGAGATTAAAAGCAAATGCGAGCGAGCTTAAGCTTGATGCTGATTAATAGGTAAACACTTAGTTTTGTAGCGTTTTCGCGAAGTCAGGCAAATTTTTGCGTTAATACTGTCCGTACGTGGCTTAAATTTAGTTTCTTCGCTGGTGTTATTTCCAAGACATTACATAGACTCCACGAACTCAATATGCGTTTAATATATGTTGATATTGTGACACCATTATGTCTAGAGCGGTTGATAAGAAGGCCTTTTGATTTACTCGTGTTAACAGAAAAAGAATTGTTAAGTTGTTTACTATCAAGGGAAAGTGTCAGTAGTCCATTTATAAAAAGCTGAAAAGAATGAAAATATCATTGGCTTGCAAACGTCTGTGTCTATTACTTTAGTTAAGCCATTCCCGAAAAGATTACACACAATATATAATTATAAGTGTACCTTGAGGAACTTCAGACTTCACTTTAATGAGCCCGGAGTATGAAAGATTGCTTAAGATTGCAGGCACACTTACAAAAGTAAAAATAGAAAAATAAAGTTTTTTTGCTGAATAAGTGAGTTGAGATGAATGAGGGACTCTATCAAAGAGCTATAGAAAGCTTCAAGGGGCTAAGTATAGAGGTATTTTATAATTATTAGGATTTTATTCGTATATTCATGTTGCACCACATCAAGCTAATCTCTGGGTGAAGCGATATGCGTATTGGGAAATAAATTTAATAAATAATTAATTGGTTAACATTAATAGATAGCAAGAAGTGTTTATCTTGCGCACCTATGACCTCTTTTCGGGGAAGTTACAAACACTAGATATCCAGAACCTCCATTGTTGGATATCAAAAAGAAAAGAACGTTCGCCTGTACTCTCTTCACAGGGTCGAGCATAATTATGATGATAAAATAATAATCTTCGTACTATATATCAAACTTATATGGAATGGAAGTCATGAGCACACACATCGGCACCACTTGTTTCAGCTATTTTTGCAAATTCGCGGCAAAATCAGAAGGCAGATACGCGAGTTGCAATTTTCTCTATCAATTTTTTTCCAATTTTAAAAGTGAGAAGAAATCTCAAAGTAAACGGCGCATAATCTATTAAGTGGGAGGCGATGATAATTCCTTTAAGGTGGACATAAGAAATGTGAATAATAAAATCGATTAATTTTTTATAACTGCTTTTATAACTGTTAACTGGAAACGATATGTTAATGCCAATGCCTAGTCCACTTATTGAAGCATTTTTATGGGATATTTTTTGTATTTAATTTTAATTTTTTTTTTTTTTTGATTTTCTCTTGTAACATCAAACAGTCCTCTCCAGATGATTAATTTCAGCTTGACAACATGAGGTAAATACAGGCGCCCTTGACCACATCTTTCTGGATGATTTCGTTAAAGAAAATTGTTTTACTTCCGTATAAGGGAAACGAATTACAACATCTTTTCATGATTAGGAGGACACAGAGAGAGTGTGTGTAGGTGTATTATTTTCCTTTGTTTCAATAAAGATAATTCTCGTTTATTTTTACGTGAAAACAATAATGAACTGTACAAGCGGTTGCATGCAAACTTACAAGAACTTGGGTCCTTGGGTGCACACCGAGCAGCCCGCCAATTTTTGTTTTTTTTCTTTTTAATCGCGAATAGGATATAATTAAAAGTCATTGGAACTTTGAACTTAATCCTAATGTTAAGCCATTTCCTTGTTATAATTTGTTAGTTAAGAGGTAATTCTAGAGAATTTCGTTTCTTTCGTTTTTCTATTGTATGAATAATTTTATTGTTTTTTGCTGCGGAAAGGAATGATTAAAAAAGAAAAAAAAAGCAAAAAAAAAAAAAAAAAAAACGGAAAATAAAACAACATGTTGTAAATACGAGAAAATGATAAACTAGCAATAGCGAGGTTAAACGTGTCGAAAGAACATTTACAGATAGTTCGTGCGCGGAGCCACACAACAGAGTCAATTTTTTTTGTGTGTAGATTAAAATAAAAGAAAAAAAAAAAAAAAAAAAAACATTTAGTAAAAATAAAAACAATAACAACCACAAACGAAGAGAATGAACGAAAAAAAACGATAAAAAAACGAATTATATTCGCTTTGAATTGAACTTTGAACACCCATCGCCAAATAAAAATACACGAAAATCGTAAGCTATTATCTGTTTTTCTTCCCTTTGTGGGTCTAACAATTGGCCAAATTTATGATTGCTTTAAAAAGTATTTGCACCAAATTTTGGATCAACATGTCAGTATAGCTTCTGACGAGGTGAGAGCAGTTACGTCTTTCAAATTTCCATTTAATTTCCTTAGCTATTGGGGACGTGTTTGTCGAAGGATTGAGCACTTATTATAAACATATTTTTAGATTTGAACTAAGGACAAATAAATGGGCGACGATATTCGTAGCTAAAAGCGCGAGAGCGGACTAACGGACAGACATCGGCTTAAACATTTATTCTGCTTAAGATTAGAGGAAACTAGAGAGAAAGATAGAGATAGAGAGAGAGAGAGAGAGAGAGAGAGAGAGAGAGAGATAGAAAGAGATAGAAATGTCTCGGGCATATGATAGTTACAAACGTAATGACAAAGGTATCACACTGACCGGTCCTTCGCTGGTGGCTATAAGAACAATAAATTGCCGACTTACATATACACCGACAGACAGACGTACATTAGCGCAAAATGTAGTTAAATACAATATGTTGGTGGAATGTGTAAATAAAAGTAAAGAAAACAAGAAGAAAAAATTGCGAGTTAAGGCAAAAGTGGAGAGTATCCTATACCTGAACATAACAAAATAATTTTTATTTCTTTTCTTTTTCACTATTGTGACTGTGTGAAGGCAATTTATGTGTTGGATGTAAATTTTTCCTTTTAAATAAAATAAAAACCACCCGCGCTTTATGCAAAAAAGTATTTTTGTTGTTATTATGGCTATAATGGCAGTTTTTGTGGTTGGGAGCGCTGGTGGCGGTGGTGGTGGTTCTGGTGATGGCGTTGTTTAATACTTAAGCCAGATTATGGTTGTATGCGGTCTCAAACATGATCTTTTAAATTGATTCTGATGCAATTGTGCGTAACAATTAAGTCGTGCTTTTTGTTGGCAAAAGCATAAAAACGTACATGCAAGGCAGAGCAAACAACAATAACAAAAACAATATAAATGAAAGAAACAAAACAACAACAGTTTATTTATTTGGCTTTTTTATAATTCTGTTTATTTATTTATTTATTTGTTTATTTATTTTTATTTTTATTTTTTTGTTTTGTTTTTTTTTGTTTTGTTTTGTTTTGTTTCGATTTGTGTTTGACTGTTTTTGGAATATTCAGTTATTGTTAGCTGGCTGGCTGGTTGGTTGGTTTGTTGGTTGGTTGGTTGGTTGGCTGGTTGGTTGGTTAGTTCATCGGTTGCTCTTTCGGTTTCAGTTGATTACACATCACGATCGTTTGGCGAGTTAAGAACAAATACAAATTCCAGAGTCTGTTTGGCTTGACAAGTGGGAGCCTAGAGTGGTTTATCACGATTCTTAACTTGTGCATATTTAGGCAACACATTTTGTTTTTGCATTACCCCGATACACTGGCAACATTTTCATTGCTTTTTATTTTATATTTTTATTATTCAACTCTTCTCTATTGCGTAACACAACTTCAGTTTCAGTTCTAAGTCGAGTAGTTTGCATCTGATGCAGCGGCAATGGATATCAAATTGTTCAAAAAAGATGGGCAAGTGGGCCACTCATTTACTAATAGCGCTTCAAGGAGTGGAATAAAAAGGGAGAGAGAGAGAAGGGGATGGACATTTTAATATGGCTTGTTGTTGTTGTATACTTGGCAAGCAAAGTTTTAGAATGATTTTATGGTGTACAGAGAGAAACTCATTGTTTGTTCATCGATGTACATATATGTATATATATGGGTGTATACGTACGTACTTATATGTATATATATGCGCTTGTTATATATATATATATATATATATATATAAATGTATATATGTATGTATATATGATTGTGTGTATATATATATGTGTATATGCAAGTGTATGTGTGGCTGTGTTTATGCTTCTATGTGCACGAATATTTTTACTTCCACATCAATGATATTGAATAAAATTATTGCAAACACGTCGCGTTGATTTATTGTTAAATCGCGCATGAGTAATGGTGCAAAACCATACTAAGGCTACAATGGCTGTATTGATGATGTCGTCGTTGTGGTGGTGGCAGCAGCAAACATAGTGATGACGCTCTTAAACATATACTACGCGAGCTGCCGGTGAAAATATGAGACATCGAACAACGCTTAGTTTTGAGTTTATACCAACAATTCGAAGATATCTTATAATGCTCGCGCGTTCGTCGTTATTATTATTGTTGTTATTGTAGATTGTTATATTAAAGCAACAGCAAATAATAAATGTTACTCTGACTGTTGCCGTTGCTTTCTTTCTCATTTTTGTCTCCCCAACCAAATGTTATTTATGCGGGCAATTGAAAAAACGGATTTATTGATTAAGACCCTGTTTGCCTAAGATTAACAATAACATCCGCAATGGAAATACTAGCGCGAAGGCCCTTTTATCAATACACTAGTAAGAAGAAGAAACTGGGAAAAGCAAAATAGAAAAGAACGTCTAAAAGAAACATTTGTCTTTTTATGAATTGATTTCGTGTCATTTAATACAAATAGCAGTTCTTTTGTTTGGTGTTTGGTGTTTGGTGTTTGGTGTTTGGTGTACGAGCGTTTATTTATCCTAATATGTTTGCGCGGATCTTAGAGCTTCACGCGGGAAAGGTGGGCATAACTCACCTAAGTATGTAGACTTTGATATAAATCTTTTGATGCAAGCAATGGCGTCCTATTGTCTGCTTCTTGCTTTTTAATAAGTCATTAAGGGACATTTAATTATAATCGCTACCTGTGAGTACTTTATTCGAGAAATGTGTCTCCAACTGTGTGAAACAATTGCAAGAGCAAATTTTCTATTGTACTATGTCTGACTGAGTGACAGTAACTACTATTTTGCATTTTGTTTACATCGTTAGAGACAATTAGCAAAAATTTTAATTCAACACTCAGTACGCTAATGAAATAATCAACAATTACTAATACTACTACTACTGCGGCTGCTGCTGCTGCTGCTGCTGCTGCTGCTGCTGCTACGATTACTGCTATAGCGTTAAGTGTTCTCTAAAAGAAATGCACACACACACATACACACACACACACATAGTGCGAATGCACAAAACATCGCACATTTCCTTTTTGTTACAATTAAAATCAACTTAACCATTAGTTGGTTGTCTGTGCGAATACTTCGTGTTGCGTCTTGGAAAAAAGTACTTTCAGTGAGGTTTTTTTTTTTTTTTACTCCCACTTAGAGATATCGCAATGCGCTGCATGAGTGTGTGTACTGTTTCTTGATATGCAAACTTCGTTTACAATTAACTCGACACACATCTACGCATGTGTAGATGTTGCGAATTTTATTTGTTCGTTTATTTGGCCTCATTTAAAGTCAACCTACGCATCGGTTGCATGCTTGCTAATCGGTTATCTTTTTTCGCAATTTCACTTTAACCGGAGACTACCATCTTTTTTATAGCAAACAAAAAAAAACAAAAAACATATAAATAAAGTAAAAGAATAAAATAACAATAAAGAAAGCGGGTAACAAGAAAATTATTTTTAGCTTAAGGAGAACTTTAGATATTTGCCAACATTCATGATCAATTAGCACGACTCCTTAATTTATTGATTGACTATAATATATATGAGTATCATAATCGTAAGTCTGTTAATGTCTGAATCGGTTTCCATATATTTTTCTTTATAATTTCAATATATATATAAAATATGACGGATGTATGTATGTAACAATACTTTGTACTTTGTGCCTGGCCGCCCAATAATGCTCTTATTGCGAATTTCTGTGCACATGATTGTTGAAGTTTGTGTTAGTTGGCCCTCATTCATTATACGAACTCCGCGAATCTTCATATCAAAAAGAACAAAACAATTTTCATATAACCGTATACCCCAGTATACCCAGTAGGAAGCCAAATGAAATTGAAGTTAGGAACGGAACAATAAAATTCCGGGCGAAGGACTGGTACAATGTTCCTTTAGGCTCCACTGTGTAGAGTGCATACTTCTCCATTTGGCGTGCGCTGTGGAAAAATGCTCGAACACTTAACAAACATTTTTTATTGTAATCATTACCGTCCTTGTTATGATTATTATTGTTATTATTATCTAAATATAGAGGGCGCAGCATAAATGCAAAACTAAATAGAATTGATTCACTCCTGCCTCGCTTATGCGATGGCTAGTCATTGCTTTAGGAATAAAAACGATCAGCGCTGGAAGTGAAGGCAAGACAAGGAGCTGTCATTATAAAAGAAAGAGAGAGAAGCGGCCATACTCTAAAACAGTATTTAAATTAAATATTAATACAATTAGGTGTTTGCGTGTATTAGGGGGACCCATAACTAATCAATTATTTTATTTCAATTATAACGACGCCTTAAAATCTCTAATGGAGTCCTATCCAAGGTTAACTATACAGGAACTATCAAGAAGCCTTGGGTCTACCTGGTCCACCGTACAAAAGCATTTAAAAGAAATTGACAAAAGACATAGACAAGGTAAATGGATTCCAAACCTATTGTCTGTGGCTAATAAATGCCATGCGGCCTCAAGAGAAAATTAAGCAGTTATGCTGGGAACTTCTACCGCACCCTCCATACTCTCCACACCTAGCACCGTCGGATTACCATCTGTGCAGGTCGCTGGAGCATTCGTTACGAAATAAAAATTTTAATTTCTTATCCGATATCCAAGCGCACATTTACAGTTACATTTGAAGTCACGCCCACCAAACTTTTTCAAGAGGGTGGTTGAACTTTTGCAGGAACGACGGCAACAAGTCATCGCAAGCGACGGTGATTACATAAACGATTAAAAAATAAAAATGTCATTTGAAAAAAACATTTTGTCTATGAATGCAAAATGATTGATTAGTTATGGGTCCCCCTAATATTTTGCTCATTTTCTCAGTTGAAAAAGGCATTTACGGGGAAAATTTCGTACAATGTACACGGAACATTTTCACAGCTTTCTGGCGAGATGTGGCCAGACCGTGTCGAAAGAACGGTAATGGTTTGCCAACGATCCAGTCATCGACCCATTTTCGCACTTCTTCAGTATTTCGAAACCGCGTACCAGCTGCATCGATTTGAACTAGTGATAATCAGAAGGCTCCATGTCTGGTGAGTATACTCGGTGCGGCAGAACCTCCTCATTCGAGCTGCAACACTGTATCCTTGACAATTCTTGCAACGTATGGCCGAGCTTTGTCATGCGAGAGGGTGACTTGGCGTCCGTTAACCGCTGTTGCTGGCCTTTCTTGCAACAATACACCGTTCAATTTGTTCTATTGTCTTCGGTAGATATTTGCAGTAGCAGTTCCCAATGCACTCTATCTTGCTGATCCCACCATACGCACAGCAAAACTTTATGGAACTATATATACATATGTTTCGATGTCCATATGGATGGCCGGCTTGGGCTAACCGCTTGACTTTTTGCGCTTAGGATTGTCGTAGTAGATCCGCTTTTCATCACCATTCACAATACGCAACAGAAAACTCTCCATTTTTTTTTTTTTTTTGCCTGGCAAGCAATCAAACCGTGATGTGGAAACGGTTCGAAATGCTAATTTCAGTCAATGCGTGCAGTGACGATTTTTCCTCCTTTTGAATCTTTCCCATCGCATATAAATGTCGAGAAACGGTTGATTCATCGATTACTAAGCTGTTCGAAAGTGTCGAAAGTTCTTAGGCAAAGGCATATATTGGGAGAAATTAGTGCAAAATATATTAATCGAAATATTTTCCATCAGTTTCTATAACTTTTTCCCATCTCTTTGTTTTTTGGATCTTTCCCATTGCATGTGAACGCCCGGTCCTCCAGGCCGTTTTTTGTCATTGACATCAAAATCCTCGTTTTTAAACCGTTGAGAAAAGAAAAACAGCAATTGGGATATGATGGAGCAGCATCACCATAAGTTTCTAAAAGAGTCTTAATGGGTTTCGATAGCAGATTTCTTCAAATCAAACAACAAAAATATTGAACTCAATAACACTAAGTGGACAACTGTTATATTAGGGAGAGACAAGTCAAAATCATGGAACTATAGCGCACATTGATACTTTGCACTACTTTATTATGTTCACCGATAGATGGCGCTGATCATGCAAACATCTATTTTACTTTATATTGCTTTTACTTAATGTTTTTTTTTTTTTTTTTTTTTTTTTTTTTTTTTTTTTTTTTTTTTTTTTTTTTTTTTTTTTTAAACTGAAGAAATCTTATGATGTTTTACGAAAGTGAAGGCAACATAAAAATACTAATTCACTAAATAGATTCTATATCGTTTTTATTGAATTCTTTACCGAATTACCGAAAAGTATGAAATAAAAGGGAAGGAACAGCATGAGCTCAGCTGAAATCACAACTACGGGTTAAATAAAAATTGAGGAAGAAATTCCAATAACGGAAAATTTATTTATTTACATATGCTGTTCCAACGCCAGTATTCGCCATCTAAGATGCATTGAGAAAACCAAAATTTCCTGCATAACATATTTATTAAACTTTAATTCCTTGCTTCCCAGTGTCTTAAAAGTTTTTTATATTTAATTTATTTTCCAATGATTGACTTAATACAACCTGTGATGACCACAATATTAGTTCGATTAACGTTTCGAAATGAAATGTCAATTCTCTGTCCAGTATAACCAAAAAAAAAAAAAAAAAAAAAAAAAAAAAAAAAAAAATGAATAAAGAAAGGATAAAGAACACATCGACCACAAATACGATTTTCAATTATACTTTAATCAATATTTTATATTTATGTGCATATCTGTAAGAATATGATATGAAATGAAGATGAAGATGAAGAAGAAGAAGAAGAAGAAGAAGAAGCAGAAAAAAAGGCGCAGAATAGCACATCAAAAGCATAGACACATCATTGACTTGAGCCATAGCAGATCGGTGGCAAATGCTGCAAGATGCTGGCCGCCACAATAAATGGTATAAAGTTTTTCTTTTTTGCTTGAAATCAAATCATATGCAACCGCGTTCTTCTACAACGGAAAGATGCACGAGCGCACCAGGCTACCAAAATTTATATATACAATATATATATATATATATATATATATATGCTTACACACACACACACACACACACATAAATACACACACATACATACATACACACATGTATATATATATATATATATATATTAACGCGTACGCGAACAGTAGCCTTGAGGCATATGAATCTGCAGATAAATAACGCTTCAATTTGTTTTGCACTTTAGTGGTTGGCTGGCTGTTCGGTTACTTGGTTGGGTGTGCATGACACGCATTGGGTACAGTTGATTGTTGCATATTTATATGAAGTGGAAATGAAATGATGTAAGACAACAACAACAATAACAGCAACTAACACAGAATAAAACTAAACTAAACAACAACAAAAAAGTCAAATAACTTCACAGCACATTTTATCACCTTAATATTGGAATTGTTGGTTACTTTCCTGGCTGGCTGGCTGGCTGGCTGGCTGGCTGCTTGGCTGGCTGGTTGTTTGCTAACCAACAGAGCAGTCAGTCGTACCGACCAATTGTTCTGCTTCACAAAGTACAGAAATAACTTTGGCGTTATAGTGCGTCCTTAGACAGTTGTCTAAATAAACGCACGTAAATGCGCGTGCGTGTGTGTGTGTGTGTGCGTATGTGTGTATGTGTGTGTGTGTGTTTGTTCGTATGCATTAGTGTGTTTTTTTTTTTCATGTAGATATTTGATTTAAGCTCGAGTTATATAAAGAGACCGAGCTCTCAAGCTCAAGAAAACTTTCTTATATGCATCGAATGCGTATGCGATAGTTGGCAGCTTTTTAGCGTTGATTTCCAATACCAAGTTCCTTATGCTTGACTGGCTGACTGACTGCTTGTCTGACACAGAAACTTACATACACGCACGCGCATACGCACAAGAAGACATATATATATATATATATATATATATATAAACAAGATCAAAAAATGAATAGAGCGACTTGAGTTGGCAATGCGTTGTGTCAGCATGAGTTTTAATGCATTGTGGCACCGCATATACTTTCATACCTTATAGGCTTAAGAATTTAATTGAAAAAAGGGAAAAAATGTGTTGGCCATCATGACAGAAATGTCCACAACATCAACACACGAACACACCATACAAATGCTAACTGACCAATGCAAAGTGACGCCTGATGCTGGTAACCAATTTAAATTGCAATAAATTCGCAAATATATTCTTAACGATGTCATATAAAATGTGTGTGCGTGTTCATGAGATCATCTATAAATGTATGTGCTTCGCCGTTTTTCTTTTTCTTTTTCTTTTTCTTTTTTTTTTTTTTTTTTTTTTTTTTTTTTTTTTTTTGCATCCTTGCTAAGGTAATCAAATCAAAGCAGTTTGTTGTTATTGTTGTTTCCGATATGGTGTCGCGGTAACGATGCGCATACGTAAAGTCAGAAATTTAAAATGCAATGAAAGCTAACAAGAGCAACAATAAATAATGTATTGCCAACAATAAACAAACATTACCGCAACACACCCGAAAACACAGACACTTGTATGAAAAACCCACACACACAAACACACACACGCAGACCCCATTTATATTACATGTATATATATGTATAGATTTTCATTTCTATAACTTTTCCACCTTTTCATAAAAGAAAAAGAATATGTATATATATATATATATATATATATATATACGTATACATAACTAATGCAAAAAAAAAAAAGGAGAAAAAATAAATTAATTTATTGGTTAAATCTATATTATAGTAACGTATATAGCAAGAAAGAAGCGAAAGAATTTCGAAAATATTTGCCTTTGCACGCAAGTACACGTAGGTATGGTGTACGCGAACTTGTTCGCATTATCCTTAAGCCTTTTTCATAACAGCTTTTTCTAAGAATTCTCGGGATCAGAGTGAAACACTTTTGAAATGCAAAGCAGAAAATCAAAATTATTGCAAGAATGTAGACACAATTACGTTGTGATGACAATCACCACAACGAGAATTTCGCACACACTGACATTTGGTTTTACCAGCGCACCTAACGAGAAAGATTCCTTTTTGACTTCACTTAAAAAATCTTTCGTTTGTTTATTCATATACATATGCATATCTCCTAATATGCGATTGAACAGACTTTTTGTGTTCTATTGTTGCCATTGCTGCGATTGCTGATGCTGCTGCTGCTGCTGATGCTGCTGCTGATGCTGCTGCTGTCGCTTCTGCTTCTGTTACTGGTGCTATCGTTATTGCTGTTCTCTTTATTAAGGTGTTACTTATTCCAGTTCATGACTTGTGACAGGAAAGGTGATGTCTGTGGAATTGATGGCATACTAGCACTAAAATTATGACGTTCCATAAGCCCAGGCAGACAGTAACAAAACGAATCCTTGGAGTGTTAGCTTTTTCGTCTTTTTCGTCTTTTTCCCTTTAGCTTGTGTTTATGGCTCTCTGCTGTGCGACTCTGTATTCTACGGAATATATGTAAAAAGGATGCTACTCCTCAATGATGGGATGGCTGCACGAGTCTACTTCACAAATAGCGATATTAATGTTGTAGTAGTCATTGTCAGCTATTTTTTAACAGGATGTTCAAC
This sequence comes from Glossina austeni, assembly GCA_000688735.1. NCBI lineage: Eukaryota > Metazoa > Arthropoda > Insecta > Diptera > Glossinidae > Glossina > Glossina austeni. The sequence continues at coordinate 312,270 of KK502429.1, read as the reverse complement.
CATTTTCAATCTACTCTGACCCTCAAGGGAACGCAATACCTTCTATGCTACGTTGACAGTTACAGTGTCACATGTTTTTTTTTTTTTTTTTTCTTATATACCTTTGGACTGTTTTTGACAAAGATGATGTTTTAACATCATGTTGGTTCGTCGTCAACCTATGTGCTATTGTTTTGAACGTGATTACTAAACTGAAACTACCGGCGAAGTAAAGTTTTGTTTTCTTCTTCTGTTTTTTCCGTTGAAATTTTCTTGTAAGGCCAAAGATGGCCAGAGGTTATATCGAGATTGAATAAAAGCAATTTGCAACGCAAGGGAAATTTTGATCTGTTTGCTATACTCTTAAGAGTTTCGGTTATTGTTATCCTTTACAAAAAGGCAAATCTCGAGCAATGAAGACTCCCGTATATGTTTCCCGTATAAACTTGAGGGTTATGTCACCCAAAACAACTATCGATTTATCATATAATTGTACGTAAGCAAAGTTCGATTAGATTTTAGGAATCTACACAAACAGCCAAAATTATTATTACGCTAAAGTAACAGCGCAGTGAGCAATCTCTGTAATGCGAGCATAACGTTTTAACTACGTTCGAATCTCTCGTAAGTTTAATAAAGTAACGCTCCAAGAGTCATAACAAGGAAACGTTGAATATCTTGTGCGTGACCGGTTACTAGCGTATTGTTATTTTCAAATTTTCTTCCCCTACCTTATAAAAAAAGGAAATATACAAAGCACATGGAAATCCCCAGCATAGGTTTGCATTGTCTGCCGAATTGGCCAAACCATTCATTCAAAACCAATTGAACTGCTCGCAGTATCTGCAATTGTTAGGTATTTTATCAATAGCCAAAGTATTCTCTCAAAATTTTACTTTTTGTAGACCGGAAGCTCAAGTCTGATTTTCACTTTCTTTTGAATAAATCAGATTTGAGAGTCGTCTACAATTATCCAAAAAGTAGCCCAACATCGTACTGAGTACGCAACACGTTTTTCATAGAGTTCTGGGACATAGCATAAGAATAGAACTGCAAAGGAGGCAAAAACCCTCTTGGGAGGTTAGTAAAAATTTTAATGTACATTTTGCATCAATAAGGTGACCAGGGCGACCTAATATCTCTATGTGTTATCTAAGCTTGTCCGTACATATTTTAGTGCGTAAAAAGAATGGAAAGAGTGCAAGCGAGATAGTCGAAGATAATTGTAAAGGTGACCTTCGCGATTGTCTTCATTAAGCTTAAGTCAACGTAAATATAACTATGACTGAGCTATGCAATGCGTTCAGAGGTGTTTGCAGACACCCAAGTGATGTCTGTCACTTAAACTCAATATCGGAATCTTTAATGTCTATCAAAACGACTGTGCTGAATACGCGCGACTTCGCCTCGACCTCTGACGCATTTAAACTAATTCACAATTTTAACGTCTCACTATGATTTAAAAATAAAGCGGTGTTGTTTCCTGCTTTCGATTGTCAAGCTTTTGCATGTTTACAATGGTTTAGGGATTCACTTGCAACTTCGATCTGTACACGTATTGTGGGTGTGCCTCTGTGGTAGTTTTGTATATATGTTTTTATTCTTTTCTTCTCTCTCTTATTTTTTTATACATGAATTTTTCTTTACTTCTCCTTATATACTTTGTATTAGTTCTTCAGTAATAATTAGCATAAGGATTACTTCCGAGAGTTGAGTTTCCTGTGCAAGAAAATAAATAAATAAATAAATGCGTAAAACTTTTCGTTATTGAGCGTTGATTTTTTCGAAACATTGATTCGATTTTGCAGGGAAAGATATTTATGATCTCCATGTTGAACATGCGTCGTGTTATTTTAACGCCGTGACGATAAACAGATTATTTAAAAATTTAAAAAATTACAACTAAAGCAAGGAGGCGAAGGATTTTCATCGGATATAAGCTGCGTGAGCTAGACGCCAATCACGCCGGTCATGTTTCATTATTATACTTGAATGAATGTTGAGCTTTTGTTGCTATGCGAATCATTCTCTGCAGTAACAACAGCACATTAAAGTGTCATTCTTTCACACATTCAGAGTTTATTTTTTTTATTCCCAACACTTAATGCAATAAATACTTGCACCCGAGCAGTTTCATGGCCCTTTCACCTATACACACATGCATTTAAGCATAATTCATCACATTGCTCTCGTAGAAAAAATAACGCAGTTACGGAATGAGAAAGCGAAAGACATAAAGGAATTTGCGACACCTATGTGAATTAACTGTCCGCCAGAAAGGGGAAGTCGCTTGTTATATATATATATATGTAAGCGCGGGGGGTCGGTCAAGTTCAGAGTTTATTTTATTAAAAATATTTATTGATATGATTCACATATAGGATGACTTGGTCGAGAACAATCTTCAACGAGGAATTTCTAAAGCTATTTTTCTACAAATTCCAAGAATCGTCTGTCACCGTCTGTCGCAGTAGCACTTGCATATAGCTTTTCCTGACACCATATGCTTACATGAGTGTTAGTGTACGATGTGGTTTCACGAGAAATGTTCTGCGAGAAATGCTTTCGTAGATTTTCATTAGACAAAAAGTACAATTAAAGAAAGTTAACTTAACTTAAGTGCTTTAGACTTTCGTGCAGTAAAAGATGTACAAATACAACAATATATTCATATACACATATATGTGGTTGTGCGTGTGCGGTGTGCGATGTGTATGGTTGTGTGTATTTGCGCGCGTAAGTTAAGTAATGTTAACAAACAAATTACAGCATTATTATTGACAACACGTCAGAAGTTAAGTGAAATGAAGCAAAAAAAAACAAAGGACACCAACACCAGAAACAAGAACGGCATTATTAACAAAAACCAACAATTTATACAATATTCGTGTAGGCATTCGTTTGGCCTTCACCGTTTTAGTGATAACTTTACATTTTTTCACACCGCACACGATAATAATTTACGTTAAAGTAAAAGCATTTTAAATTTGTTGTTGCTTTTGCTGTTGTCGTATGGGATGTCGATCGAACCGGCCCAACCTGGTTAGCCTGACGAGGCTGGCTGCTGGCTGCTGGCTGTTGGCTGTTGGCTGTTGGCTGCTGGCTGCTGGCTGGCGACTAACTTGCCTGGCGAAAATGCATTTAAGCGTCCATGGCCGCCATTATCAAAATACAATTGCATCTGTTTCAAGTGTCAACAGCAATCTATTAATTTGTCAACATTGCCTGCCCTGACGACAACAGCGACAGCGGTAAGAACAATTTTTAATCATATAGCCACCAAGTGTTATGTGAATGTTTAACAAAGGCATTGCGAAAGACAGAGAAGCATAAACTATGTAAAAACACAACAAAAAGCGAAGTAAGAGGGTAAAGATGAAAGTGAAGAACAATAAAATAAAAATGAAATAAAAAATAAATAAACAGAGCAGCTTTATAGTAGTAGCTGAGCTGAATTGAGCTGAGCGAACAGAGCTGAACTGGACTGAACTTAAGTGAACACCATGCTTACACACACACACACNCACACACACACACACACACACACACACACACACACACATACATACATACACTTGAACTCCCGTTCGGCTGACTCGAGATTAATATTCAGGCAACAGTTAAGATAAGCGACAAAAGTGTGAATGACAATTATCACAGTTGCCGCCGTATAGCAGATTCTGTTGCAGTCTTGAAAGCAGTCAGCACATCGATGCGCCTCTGTATATGTTTGCTGCTGTAAAATTCAAAAAAGTGAAAAGAAAAACAATTATTTTGGCCTCCACCCTGTGCAAGACAACAGCAATAACAGTGATGGGCAGACAGATTTCAAGTAGAGTGCAAAATTACAACAAATACAACAAGTGCCTTAAAGAGACGCGTTTATAAGTGTAATGAATTGGGTGTGAAAATGGCCTTAGCAGTAGCGAAAGCAGCCACAGTCACCCGAAAAACGACAACAACAGCTACGTAGTGCATAAATATACAAACGGACGACTATAATAAGACCAACAAGAAAAACAATGAAAAACAATGAAATTAAATATACAAAATGTACCAATAAATCTTAAGAAAGTGTGAGAATTTCACTGCACAGAACAACAAAAAATACGAAAAGTACGAATACAAAGAAACGTATTCTTAATGCTCCAAATGACCAGATGTTGACAGTGAATTTTGTATTGCATTTACATTTGTGTGTTTATATGTGCGCAACTGGTTGGTGACATCACTGCAGGTGCTTTATATTGCATTACCGCACATCAGCAACAGCAGCAACAGCAGCACTAGCATCAGCACCAGCAGCAGTAGCAGCAGTAGCAGCAGCAGCAGCAACAATAGCAAGAACGGCAATAACAGCCAAAAGAATTGAATTTGGCTGCTAGTGCCGTATTTTGTTTTTAATTTGGTGTAGTATTGTTGTTGTTGTTGTTTTTGTTGTTGTTGTTGTTGTTATTGTTGTTATATATTCTGATTTCCTCGCATTTCTTGATTTCTTGACCCCATCCACCACCACCAGCACCACCCCTTTCTTTTTTTATCTGCATCTTAAGTCAACGAAGACAACTCTTTCCTGTTATCTTACCAGGTATCGCGTGGGCAATAAATTGTCAAGTGATATCGTTGGTGCAAATTATTGCGTCGACATGCTGTGCATCACTAAAGTTGCCAGTAGTGTTTCGTCGACAAACATGGCCCGTCGTAAAGCAGAGTATGTCAAACACACACTGAGTTAGAGTAACTTATTGCAATAGAGATGTACAGCAAGGAGAGCGACCACCTACAGTGTGCTCTTCTGGCTACTTTTCCGTAATGCTTAATAGCACTTGTACTTTTCGTTAAAAATAATCTTTTCTTAAATCTCGATATTTCGCTTAATATAGCGAGTTTGTCTTTGCGCTCTTTAATAAACATCATTCAAGTTATTATGTAAGTCTTCATATTTTTATTTTATAATAATAGCATTAACTTGAAACCCTATCGTTGTTAATCGGATAATTTTCTTTTAATGTAAGATTAAAGTATCCCAGTATTAAAGTATCGCCTACGATACACTATATGTGTCAGAAAAAATAAATAAAAATATAATCGTAAAAATAAAATAAAAATCAAAAGCGAAAGCGAAAGCTAACATAGCAATATAGGAAAACAAAATTATATATGCTTCGGGGCGAAACGTGAGCACCCATCATTTAGATCCAAAGTGTTTATCAAGTACCGTTAAAAAAAATAACTACAAGACTATACGATATGTGGTAAGAGAGACCGCTAAGTTCTATCTCGTGTTTTCTCATTTTGGAGTTTCTTCGTAAAACTGTTTGGTAAACCGCGATAAAGGAAAACCTGTTTTTTACCTGACCTTTGTTTGTCCCTTACGAAATTGCAAAAAAATAGCCTTAATTACGTTCATTTCGCGGTTAAAGTTATGGCCTGTCGTCACAATGAAATCAAAATTACTTCAGCACGTTCAGCAACAACGGTTCACAATCTGCGAACTAATCGAAATATTTAGTGCAGTCAAAGACTAGGAGATGAGACATTTAAGCTGACTTTTTTGAATATTCTGCTTCGAGATCCTAATCGTTTCAGTTCACCTCATGTTTCTCTTTGGGCCGCATCATCCGTTTTAAACATAAGTCATCTTGTGCTAAATGGAACCAGGTTTTCCTCATGATGTCTGCGACCATTGGAGACGTCAACCAAGCACGAATATTCGAATGCGCAGACGAATATTCAAACAGACAGCGCACAATTACTACACAACATTGTCGTTTCATTAACTTAAAGTGGGGACGGACTGATACACGTAACACAACAGACGATCTATAGTTACTATGGAAAATTGTAGTTTCCCGTCGCAATTTATTCGCCGATGGGTAAGTTAATAAGCGAATAGGTAAGTGACCATAAAAATTGGGGGACGGATAGACGGAGCATCGAACGAAGGGAGTGAAAAAAACAAATAATCAAGCAATCAATCGGACGGACGGATGGACGGACGGACAACTGGATCAGAAAATAATATTTAAATGTATTTTTAATAAACGATCTCAAATTTGTTTTATTTTGATGTTACAAAAGCAAGGACAAAATTGCAACGCCGTCAAATTAGATGATGGTTTGAAAAAGCAACAATAAAAAAACCTAATACTACTGAATATAAAATGCTGCAATAAAATTCAACAAATTCCCAACCAAGGAATAAGAAACTATAAATTTTTATTAAATTCCACGTTGGCAGAAAGAAAAAACGAAAAAAAAAAACAAGGAAGCGAAATGCATCTCATTGCAAATGAGTTGAGTGCGAGCTAAACGGATTTTGTTGCGAAACCAAAATTGGAAAATATCAGACAACAGCAATATAAAGCGCCAACATCAACACGAACATCACTTTGGAGGTTTGCAAAATGCGTGCGGGCTTTAGCGAAATGTGCATACGGTGTGATAAAAATGTTTGCTGGGGGAGCGCGAGCGAATATGGATTATTTTTTCTCTTTCTTTATTTTTACAACTATCAATAAAATGTTTGCGTATTAATCGGATTTACAGTAAAATTCGCTAATGGTCAAATACAATAATATTCAATAAGAATGAATTGACGACAGTGTAATCGATCGACAGATACTCTACCCTGCCGCCATTAAAATAAATGATAAGTGATGACGTCACCCCTTTGACACACCTCGACATTGTCAAATTCATTTCTTATAAATATTGATCAGTAATTAGGAATAAATAGAACAGATGGAGTAAATTGTTCGATGGTAGTGCAGTTAATTAATTGGGTCCGTTTCCCGCTGAGACGCGCAGGGAGCATTTGAATTGCTTTGCATTTGTTAACAAAATTTTGTGTTGACATGTGTTCGTTCGTGTTATAAACGAACGATTTCAACTCTCTTTTCAGACGTTACAAAGAGTCGCGAAAATTCAATATGCCATGGTTGGGTAGTTGGGTGCATAATCGAAACAGGCGTTAGAGTTTCTACACTAGTCTACTATATATATATATATGTATATATATATATATATATATATATATATATATATAT
>KK502429.1:205325-304899 GCA_000688735.1 Glossina austeni | reverse complement strand
AAAAAAAAAAAAAAAAAAAAAAAAAAAAAAAATGAAAGAAAAAGAAAAACGCGTTTTATTTTTGTTTTTTGTTTTCTATTCTGCTATGACGGAAAATCACTTTAAAAGCCTTTTTTCAAATTGGTATTTGGTTGGCTTTTAAAAGCCAACAACAACCAGCCCAACCAATAAACTAGGAACAATTTTTGAACATTCCCATTGTGTCTGTGCAATGTGCAAATTGCCGGTCGGTTAAGTGCATGAATTGGAGCAGGCAGGAGCCTTTTGCGACCCTCGAATCATAGCAGTTTATGAGTGGCTATTACAACCATTGCCACTCAACAATACTTTATTCGCTTTTCTCAAATGGAAATTAAAAGTTGAAAACATTTTTTACATTTCTTTTTCTTTTCTTTTAATAAAGAAGAGAAAAAAAGTTAAAAGATTACAAAAAAAAAGAAAAGAAAGAAATAAACGACAAATCAAGAAATTTTTTTTTGCCAGAAAGCTTCTTGCAGAGCGCTTGCATTGCTGCTATTGCTTAATTTACGCTAATAAATTTTTATAAATACGATACTCTCATAAGCAAAAACAATAAGCAGCACTAAGCAGCACTAAGCAGCAATGAATTAATTATAACGAATACTTTCAAGCTGATTTTAACTTTATAACAAACATGTCGTTCAATAGTCGATCGTACCTCTAAGCGTGTGGATGCTGTCGACTGCCGGTTGTAGTTAAAAATAGAATCTGCAAAGAAAGGAATACGAGAACTAATGTATCTGCTTTTCAATCGTTTACATTTTTTTCTTTCTCATTCGCTTAAGCACTTATTTGCAAATTCATCCCATTAATCAGTTAAACACAATCATATGTTTTCTTTCTCTATCTATCGTTTACAGGGCAACGGACAGAAAGATTGATCACGTCAAGTCAACAGCTATCATTGGATCCGCTTGAAAAATTGATGCAGTCAATGTAAAATATTTGAAGAGCTTTAGATTTTTCTTTTTTTTTTTATTTCATGCACATTTGATATTTTATTTAAGCTCTAGCCAGTAACCGGAAAAAATGTATTAATTATAACGTGTAACTTAAATTTCGTACAACTCAACTTAATTAACGCTAAGCATAAGTGCTAGATATTGTGAGACTTTTAAGGCTTACTATTATTATTATTATTATTATTATTATTATTAGTTAAAATGAAGCTATATTTAGAGATGTAGGAGAAGCATTTAACCAAATAGCGTTTCTGCCAAAATTCAGTTTCATTTTACGTTACGTTACCTTTACTCTTAACAATAGTGGCATTGATTGAAATATCTAATCATGTCCTTACTGTAAAGCAAACTAATTGGTTTCCCATGACTTAATGATTACATTAACGATTTTTTTTTTATTATCCTGCTTACCATTAATTAGCGTCCAAACTAAACATATGTTCAGCTCATAAGCATGCTCCTGCTATTAAGTCCATATGCATTTATTTTCATTATCGAATTTTAAATTATTCGGTTCTCATTTCTCTCTACAGTTTACACACATCGTGTGAAGATAATAGAAAGCCTTCGACAAACATCGATCCTCAAAGTTGCCAACGAAAACAAGCTCTGTCGCCGAAGCTTTTGATAATCGGCACACACTTTTAACGCAATGCGTTAAAAGTAGAATGCAATGACTTTTTTTTAATGAATAACATCAAGAAAACACTTCAGATGTAATGCTCGCTTGTAAACACAAAATTATTCGTTTTTTTTTTTTCTAAAATTCATTTACGAATCAATTACTTGTACAAATGTTTATGCAGTCATTAAGAAACTTTTTAACGCTTGTCCAAAAATAAAAGATTTCTTTTTGTTTTCTTAAACCTCTTGGCGGTGTACTTCAATTGTCAACCGATTGATCCCTAATTTCAACCCCAGCTTCAACAACCACTATCAACCACTATCTCCACCGAGGCAATTTTCTTTTAATGCTTTTAAAAAATGTTATCCAATTTAATAAAATATTTATAATTATCCTAAAACAAAAAAAATTGTCAAAAATCGTGTCGTAAAATAGTAGTCCCATCAAAAAATTCGATATCTTTTCTCAGGACTTGGATTGAAATGGAAATTTAGTTGATTACCAGTTAAGACAGTTTAAAACGACAATCAGCTTGAAAAGCATTCTTTGCGAGAAAGACGCAATTAAAATTTTAAGTAGCATCGAGTTATTGCGGCACATTAAGAATTTGACTCCGACTGCGTAGGATATTATTTAAGGCGATAAAAAGAAGACCCGTTAAGCAGCACCTTTTTTTGATGGCGTACTGTTCTTTTTCCACGACCACTATTACGATTAACAAAACACTGCTCGAGAGATCCGTCCGAAAGTGTTAAAGTTACCTCTTGATTCGAATTACACGAATTACACGGTGAATCGATTGAATCAAATGATCTCAATTGTCGTCGATTCATGTTGTGCCAATACGCCTTAATGGGGTTTCTTTTGATGAAACCGGTTTTTTTGAATCGAAAAATAAATGAAATGAAATTTATTAGAATGCCTAGTCCCAGCACCTCTTTCCAGCCCACAAAACGATCGTTCATTCCTATTTAGCGAGTTCGTTAAAGTACTTCGTTGTCGTAGGTTATTTAATTCTTGAAACTTATCTTAAGAAGATTTGTAGTAAAGAAAGATTTTATTAAACCTTTTATACGAAATTTTTACAGAAAAAATATCAATTTTTCTTTTCCGATCTTATTTGTGATTGATGAGACATTTTGGGTAAATTTGCATTTTGCCTTCGTTAACACATCGGTTCTAGAAACACTTAAAAGTGCAAGAGAACTCCGAAAGAGGTAAAAATTGATGCGATTTTATTTACTTTTTATAGATGAAATCTGAAATAGATATAGATAAAGATAAGTTCCGTTGGTTGTACGCAAGTCCTACTACAGACAGAGTCATAAGAAGGCAGAGTTGCACGGAATTTTCTACTTCATTTATATAAACCACAGAAGTGATAGAAGTAGAGAGGCAAAGATAAATTCGATTCAAAGTTCCAGAGTAATTAAAAAAATATATGATAATATAAAAAATTATTTAGCGCTTACGAGGTCAAAATGGAAGAAAAGCGAAGACAGCCCGCCTGTGTCACGAAGAAACAGAAAAACAAGTATTAAAGTTAGAAGAAAATTAGGGCTCAAGCATATATAAAACAAGCTAAGCCTTTAGTTACGATCGCAAAAGCAGAAAAACGAAGTTATTGCCACTAGCTCTCACAGTCACAAAGTCACATTTGAAACATAGAACAGAATGCAAGCTCCAAATCGCGTTATAACACTTTTCAAAAACATTACGTACCTACAGATTTGAGAGACGTCTTGAAAAATGCTAGAACCTGGTAACTAGAAAAGGGTAACTTCCTTATCAAATCCCTCTTTTCTCGTCCCAACTATGTCCTCCCCATATATATACAAGAAAGCAAATTAATTAAACGCTCATTAACGAAATAACGGAAAATTATACAGAAAAAAATGATGAAGAAAAATGAAGGAGGGAGGACCTCTACCCACACCTTTATAATTAATTTAGTGACCTTGCATATGTATTTGAGAGTGTATGTATGAATGATAAAGTAACGAACGATGAAATTAAGTTTTTTTTCTTTCTTCTGACAGTTTTTACCTTCCTTCCGAATACATCAAATACGTGCAGGGGAGTAAATGCGTTAAAACTTTTTACAACACACACACCGCACACGCTGTAGGGTAAGTAGTAACAGTGAATTTCTTTTTTAATTTTTTTGCAACGTCAAGTACAATTTGTTTTTTTATTTATGTTTATATTCAATATCGTTCAATTACCAATTACCTTAGCAGAGACGCGGACCAAATATGAAGATACCTCAGTTTAGTTAGAGCTAAGGTCACGCCAGTAAAATTTACATATTGTTTTTTCGATTTCCCCCATGTACTGCACGGTGGCTAAGCCACGTATCTCTATCTACAACAGGATATAAGACAACAATGTCTAGAAACGGTATTAAATAATAATTATAATATTATTTTCCTCGTTATTATGAAAATGTATTTCAATTGATATTTCATTAAGAAAGAGTTCTTACGCTTAAAATTAAGTAAATTAAAAAATTTCTTACATTTTTAAGCAAATAAATACATGTTTGTGTTTATATAAATAAATGCGGTTTGGATTTAATAACTGAGCGTTAGCAAAAGTAATAAGTAATTAAATGATTAAGTCAGTGACTAAGAAAAATGTAAAAAAATTAATTAAGGAAATATTATATATATAGATATATATATAGTAAGGGAGAAAATAAGTAAGTAAAACAACGAAAGTAAGTAAACGAAATTATCAACTGAGTCAATTAACACCTATAATATAGAGTTTCGATCGCATTAGTTATCTCAATATGTTAACGATTATTACATAAAATATGATTGCAATGATTGCGTTTAAATGTGTCTGCCTTGTGCGTTTGTATATATGTGTGAAATGAATATATATATGTAAGCTTAAAATTTTTTAAATTGCTTAATTATAAGTACCGTGACATACATTGAATTGAAAGGTCTAGCAAAGTCGAGAGTCATTAGTGCCGTTCAACAGTTTCCTAGTTGTTCTTTATACTTAATTTTCTTTAAAAACTTGATAAACGATTTTAATAGTCATTCACTTAATAGAATAAATTACCATGAAAATGCTTTTTCATTTCAATGTTTGGACAATGTTTGATTTTTTATTGCTATCTATAGCTTTTCTTTAATTTTCCTTTCTACTCGCATTGACGAAGTCAAAGTATGCGAGTATATGAGTCCATATATCCGTTTGTTACACTTACAAATACGAACACAGAAATGCCTTAAAATACATCTTCATTTTTTATTATCTTCTTCCCATATAGAGTAAGATTTGGGCCCTCCTGTCCGTCCATCGGCAGCCTCATATTCATTTGTTATTTGAAAGCATAGGTGTGATGGATGGACTCACAATAAGCAAATAATTGTAAGTTATACTCTCTACTAGATTGCGCATATTTTCTCAAGACATCCAAAGTTTCAGAGTAAAGGCGATCTTGATTGGCCAACTAATGCATAAACAATTATATAATTAAGCCAAGTTTCCGATGATGGATATCAAAGATTCTCACTAAGTCGTATATATAATAGAGTTTTCCTTTTTCTATTTTTTCTATTTTTTTTTTCTTTTTTCTTTTTTTTCTTACTCTTCAACTCTTTATAATTCAACTGTAAAAAGCGAAAGAGAACGAGAACTTAGTTTTTATTTCATTCTACACTTGCATATATATATATATATGTATATATATACTGACAAAAATGTACATAGTTTCTTAAACGCGGAGTTATAGTTAACGATGCGGTTCAATTATTATTATTGTGCTGGTATAGTATCTATCTTCAGTTGTTTTTATTGCTTTCGTTTGAACGACAACTGAATTTAAGAGTAAAAAAATGTGATTAAAAAAGAAATTAATGATGTTTTATTTCTTTTATATCTTTTAAACAATGTTTGCTAGGCAAACCCAGCAATAGAAGGCAAATTAATAATAAATTCTTCTTATTTACAATTAAAAGAACAAAGGAGAAAAAACAAAATTAAACTTCAGGCAACTGACTGAAAACTTGTGAAACTATCACATGATTATGATCTTCATTTTATTGGTTGTATTCTTGATAACGGTAATGAGTTAATGAAATTCAACTTCGCTCACCATCTAAGTAAACAAAAATGATTGAAAACTTATTGCTCTCTACTCAATTCACTTACTTGGCAATATCGAGTTGAGTGAGGGTGAGCAGTAAAAAATTAGTTTGTAAAGTCGGGTAAAGAAAGTATTGGGAAATTTTAAGGAGAATTTTTTTTTTTTTTTTGTTTTCAATTTTTTATGAGCAATAAGCTTGAAGTACAATGTAGAAAATTACTGTGATGAACGCACCTAAGCAAATTCTTACATCACATAGTATAGCATATGAACAAGGAAAGGGTGTGAGAAGTTTTTCAGTTCAATTTTTTTTTTCTTCTCCTAACTTCCAAGAAGTCGTAGAATCTTTAAGTAGTCGCTGTAAAGTTAATAGCTCTACGATGAATACTCATTTCTCTGGGATGGGAAGGGAGATAATAATATTATTTTTCAATTCACATTGCAATGCAGGCCGCATAAAAAGCTGTTAGCTTCAAATTCATGACTTTTAGAAACATTATGTGAGAATGTTAGTAAATAAATGTATAAAAGTGCGCTTACATATATCCGTATCCGTGTATGTGCAATTATCGTTATATGTGCTCATTCAGGTTAGCGTATTCATCGAACGTAACTATTTTAAAGAGAAGTAAATGCAAGAAGTATTTCATTAAATAATTTAATAAAAAAAAAAATAAAAAAATATAAAAAAAATTCTTTTTAAATAATTTCCGTATAAATCTATACTACAACATATTTTACAAAGTAAATCTTAGTAAATTTCAAATTTATGAACCTTGAATACCATTATAAGAAATCCTTTCGCATAATGCGCACAAACGGTCTTATAATCTGGCGAGGAATAAAAATCAATTTGCAACCTTAACACTAGCAGACCACATAAGTATGGGGAACACTAAGGCCACGTAACGGACGAGGCACTAGTAAAAGGTAAAAGGATAAGGTATCAGCAAAGCGAGAAAAATAGTAAGAGAGAGGGATGATGGTGGCGGGGGTAACGGGAGAACGGCTGTTACACATTCCTTTGAATATTTAACCATAAAATTTGCTGCTGGTTGTTAGTTTACGTTTAAGCCCTTTCAGAAAATTGCTTACGTAGAAAGAAAGAAAATTGTCTTGCGTTTTTGGGGCACGTTTGTAAAGAAAAAGTTAAAAAAAATGAGAAAACATTTACTGCTACTTTTAGAAATCTCTTAGTCGTTATTTCGCTTCTTCTTCTTCTTTTTTTTTTTTTTTTTTTTTTTTTTTTTTTTTTNTTTTTTTTTTTTGTTTTTTGCACTCGCTTGCTCTACATGGACTTAAGACTGATGTTGTATGTAAGGTGTATGTATCTCTTTGGGTAAAGTGAAATATGGCTAGAGTTCATGTTCGGGCGAGATGATGGTGGCAGTAAAAGTACCTCTGCACAATATATTGGCTTCATTTTAAAGCTATATCCGTATTGCTTTTGCCAACATGTTGATTTCAAGTACACACACCTGCACACACGCTGCTTAGTAAAGTATATAGTTACATAGTTAACTCTCTTAAATAAAATCTATGACCAACAAAAATAATAGTCAGTCAGTCAAGTTAGCAACCAACGCAACAGCCAGTCGACTAGGCACTCAGGCAACCAGCCACTCAGCTATTCATTCTAGAAGTGACTGAAATCGTATCCACAGCGTATAAATGGCAATTGAAGCCAAGTAACATGTGAACGTGAGAAGCATCCTAAAAAAATTACATGTACGTACATTCACTATATACAATATATGATATTTCATTGCTGCTGTTGTTATTGCTATTGCAATTTTTATTCTACTTTTTCTTTTTTGTATTTTCAACACAAATTTAATAAATAGATTTTTGCTTTTGCCACAACATGACTTGTAATGGTTTTTAAAGTTGTAAGTGCTATACGAGCTCAAATATGTATTTGTTTGGTGTGTAAATGTGTGTAAATACATATTTGCACAAAGTTAACATTTAATTGATGAATATTGTAGTGGAAAGAACAACAATAACAAAAAAAAAAAAAAAAAAAAAAAAAACAAAATGTAAAAAAGTGAAAAAGTGAAAAAGTGAAAAAATAAAAACAACAATTTCCCAAAGGCCGATTCATTTCGATCGTTCGGAAAGAATTCAACTTAATTGATATGCAAAATGTGTTTGTGGTGTCAGTATGAATAATGATATGTAGTGTCATTACACTTGTCTAAAACTGTTAGCATTAATGGTTAAGTTAATAAAAGGATTCTCCTCCCAGCTCTCAGATTTCTCTCGTCTTATCTCTTACACCCCATAGTGAATAGTGGAAAATGATTATCTTTCGCACTCAGAGTGCAGCTTATATTATAGATAACTAAGATTGCTAACTAAGATTCAAACATCTTCTTATTCATATAATTTAGCTTAGAGAGTAAGGCAAAAACATATAGTGGTACGACGAGAGAGGTAATATATAAAAAATAGTAAACATTTATTGTATTTTCTATTAGATCTTCAACAACTTTTTGAATACTAATCAAGTGAAATTTCCATAAAATGTAAAATTTTTTCTTATTAATAGGGAATGAAAAGCAACAACACCAACAACACCAACAACACTGACAACAATAACTGAAATCAAGAAATAATAACAAATTTAAGTTTTTTCCCAGTCACTGCGATGTAACCATTTGAACATCTGCATTTCCAGCTAAGAGCTAAGAGCTAACAGCTAAGAGCTAATAGCTAAGAGCTACGTTTTGTACGTAGTATAAATTCAATAATTTTTTGACATTTTATGGCATTTTTTTGTTTTTTTTATAGCAACTCTGACATCATTAAGCGTTTTTATTGTTTTTCATCTGCTGGTTGGCCGGACAATAATAATAACAACAACATCAACAACTGCTCTTTAACATTGTCCACGACATCGTCTGCGACAACTCGATTTGATTCGGTTCGCTTGGTTGCCTGAGAATTGTTAATGAAATGTTCTTTTAAAGAATTTCAAATGAGAGAACATAAAAACGAACACAAAAGAATACACGCATATACTCTTACGTTACATTACATTGGGTCTAAAAGAAAGTTTTGACATGCCCCGCTCCTTGATCTGTTGTAAACTGAAAAGGCCGCCTAATCAATACAATGTATTTTTTTCATAACTAAAAAAACCAATAAATAAGTAAATAAATAAATAAATAAATAAATAAATATTTCATACACACATATTAACCTATTTGCAGTGGCAGGAGAAGAAAAGGAAATTTCGAATATTATCCATATTATCCATGTTTTCAAGAATTTGATCTGGTCGTTCAGTTGTTTTGATCTCCCAAAGGAAGTGAAAATGTGTATTATTCGCACAAAATACGTAAGACAATTTAAGAGTAATCGCAGCCTAATATAAAAATAACATTTTTAACAAAACAACAACAAGAAAAACACACAACTTTTGTTTCTCATGTGAACCCAGAATAATTTACAAGATGCGGCGTCAAATAGTTTAGCTAAAGTAATTGATCAGCTTAAGGTTGTTTTTGAAAAATTGATACGTGCCGCGGGCGAATACTGAATGACTTTTCTTACACAACAACAAGAAAAGGGGTTAAATTAACTACTTGCTCTTATTAACCTTAGCAATGATTCTTCAAATTCGTATAAGTAGTAGGACAACAACTGAATCTCAAATGGTGGAGAGTTTTCAATATAGGCGAGCATATGTAACCTAAATTATCTGGCAGCCTTTAAGTCCACACTTTGTAAATATATGGGCAACTAAATAAATAATGATGCGGGTATAGAGCGCCAAAGAATTGTAACCAGACAAAAAAACAATGGATCGCTCATGATTTTGAAATAACTTCCCACCCACTTGTATGGAGCAAATAGATGAGATTGCATTTATGACTCAGTCGTTAGATTGGGTTTGAAAACGCATTCTAACGAAACTTTCTGTACTGGAAGAGCTTATAGACTTACTTATTACGTCTTATCATTCCTCCATTACTGTTGTGTCATTTTCTTAGGAAGCAAAGACTTTTCACTTTCTTGGGAGTTAAAAAAGAAAACCTACCCGAAATCAAGCCAGCTCTTCTGGGGCCCGCATTAGCAAATACACAAATGTTCCGATAATGCCTGAACACCAGCATACGTGTATATTTACACACAACTGCGTCTGCGACGAGGCATTATCAGCAGATTGAAATAATTGAACGATAGGAGAAAAAAAGTAGTGAACTTTCACTCGAACCCCATGCAATGAAAAAACAAATAAATATTTTAGTAAAAGGAAATCGAAAATAGGTTTTTTTACTTTGCTGTTGCGTTGCTTTGTAGATGTCAAGTGAACAGTTGTTACGTTTGTGTGCGAGTGGAAATACGTTAAATGCCGCATAAAAAACGAAGAGATCTATGCATTGGCATGCAAACGCATACCAATCCATACGCGTACGAACACATGTTTGAATATCAGCGTACACGTATTCAAATAGCTAACGTAAGTAAGCTAAGGATTAAATGGCGAACTTGTTACATATTTATGTACAATTTTTGCCATTTTAGAAATCAAACAAACAAACAAACAAACAAACAAAAAAACAACGCAACATTAGGTGGAGATCTATAAAAATTTATTTAATTACGTTATGGAGCCGCGATAAAATGAAATGAAATGAATCTTTCTTCGAATCTATATGTGAAAGGAAAATTAAAAATGAAAATTAAAATTAAATATATGTGTTTCAGCTTAAGAGAATTGCTCCGTACACGGATAATAATTACACTAATGCAATAACAATAACAATAGTAAATATTGTCCATTTAAGGTTATTTGCTTACACATTAAACCGCAGATAATAATTAATTTACACTAGCAACTATGACTAGAAATAATCCATTCACCTACCCATTCACCGTCGCGTTAAACCAAAAGGTAGAATTCAAAATGTAATGAAATTAAGCCAGTTGACAGCATAGGCAGACACCCTCGAACTATAAGCATACGCACAATCACATTCACATGCACATGCACATGAACATGCACATGCACATATGTATGTATAAATAAGGAAAATTTATCTCAATGCAGTCTCTTTCATCCTTCATTTCTACCGCTTACTGCGATGCGTGCACATTATATGCAAATTATATTAAAGGTCTTTAAATGTTTAACTGCGATATGTCTTTGCATGTATTGCTTCTGGTTCATAATTCATCATTAATTTGCTGCAATTATAATGATAGAGCTCTTTAAGTGCTTTAAAATGTAAGCTGAGCTCTTGTTATAATTGCATTGTCCTTGTTTAACGTAAATACACTTAAATGCCAGACCTCCTCATATTCTATAAAAAAAAAAAAAAAAAAAAATTAATATGCATTTAGTTGACAGACACGCCTACAAATCGCCTTCGCCATCTAAGCATTTATTGTTCGTGTGCACATGTGTATGTTGGTACGTACGTACGTACACGTAATTGAATTGGTATCGTGCGTGTAACGTGCATAACGTTTATGTCACACATATTTCCGAGTGACGTAAAAGACATAACAGTGTTCGTGATTCATCAGGCAACAAAAAAAACAACCAAAAACTAAAAGAATCTTACATTCGCTTTGTGGCGGAGCCAATATATATATATGTATATATGCTACGACAACAGCATTTGTTATTTAAAAGATTTTTCATTTGAGTGAATATGTGAAGAAAGAATCGGCGACTTGTATGCGCACTAGGCAGAGAGGTCGCATCAAGTGGCTCTCGTATATAATTGACACACGGCACACCACTAAAGAGCTCAAGCTCGACTCGGACATATGGTAAGGACTTATGATAATTCAAACAGTTCAAGCATTTTTAATATTAAAATCCTGATAGATGTAAAAAAAAAAAAAAGTGCACAACATAGGGCGAGAGTGTAAGAGACATAGCGCGGAAATGCGCTACTGCCTTATTTTGGTAATGCTTGATGATAAGTGCGTGGAGAAACATGTTTAGAATGTGTGCGTAAGGGCTAGCAATGATCGTTGTGGCATTCTAACGTCAATAATACATTCAATAATACGTATGAAGTTTCGACATACGTCACGTAACGTAACGTGCTAATCAATAATATTTTTATGGTCCTTGGTCATGAGTTCCCATATCGGGAGGCAAAATAAAAGGAATGTGAAAATATTATTTACACTGAGGGCGATGAGCGCGAAGTGATAAAGGACATCGCGTTAAACAGAGGGGGGGGGCAGTCGTATAATTACGCAATTGCAGTAACGATCTTAGCGATTCAGAAATTGTTTTAGTAGTCAATTAATTCTACTTAGAATTAAAGGTAAAGGTAAATTATATGCATATTTATTTAAGTGTTTCCACAAACAGTGTTAAGATGAAATTGCTTTAATTATAGAAAAATATCACCGATCAAAAGCATAGCAGAGTTCAAAGCAAACTGGTTCAGTTCAAGGTAAACAGTTTTTTTTTTTTTTTTTTTTTTTTCTTACAATATTGTCAGCCTTCAAGTACCAGCTACCAGGGGAATTTAAGCCTAAGACTTATACTATGTCAATATAGCGAAGCATATCAGTCAGAGCACAGTCTAACTAATAAAATGTACACTGGTTTTCCAGGCTTAAGGCACTAACAAGCGCGAAAACTAACTAATATATTATAGCTACATACAAAGTGCCACGGAACACGACCACGGACTCGACAGTCCACTCGGGTTATCTCCTGGATAATGCGACGGCCATAATAAGCGCTCGCATAACTATTTCGGTTGCTCGCCAACATTTCTATTAAGCAGCATTTTGATTGATTGATTGATTGAAAATATTTCAAAAGTTTAATTATAAGGTTTTTTCGAATTGCAGATCTTTTCGCTGGCTAATCATTATCACTTTCGACTACAATCTTAAGGGAAAATGTTTGAGACAGTTGCAAGTCGAAGATCAGTTAACCGCCTTTCGCGCGGGCAAGTCGATCAAGAACATATGCTTTGTAGATTTCCGAAAATCTAAGCCTGGCGGGCAGGCGAGAGTTCGCAGTTCCACTTATACACTCGTAGAAGGCGGTTAAACATGATGAAATCACGTTCATATTCTTACACTGCTTAAGAACACATCCGCATGAGTATGAGCGGGTAAGTCAGAATCGCGACTGCCAAGTCAGTGTTCGCAGTGTTTAAATCTCAGTGCGTTAGAGTTTATTTTGGTGGCAACTAAAGCGCGTACTCTGCCGGTAAAGGCATAACACGATTATCGATTGTTCACACTCAGAGCCACTAGGCTCTGTCCACCATCTCCCTATTTATTTCTTCCTTTCTTCTTCCTCATCTCTTTAGGGGCCATCTCATGAGCGATTGAGTGGTTATATCACAAAAATACAATTTTGAGTTTCTTTCCCATTTTTTGTTGGCTTTGAAAGACGTGACGGCGTTAGAAAAAAAGCTCCATTGATTACATCGGAATCGAATATTAATTGATTGCGTTAGCGGAACTATTGTTTGTTAGTGAGTGGAATTTTTGACTTGAAAAATTTTTTAAATTTCATTTGCTCAGCATTGTTTTGAAGATACACGCATTTGTTTATAAACATCAGCCAAAGGTTAAATTGTTTTCTTGAAAACATGTTTTCTCGCTTAAGCTCTTATCTCCAACTTAAATCAAATTAAAATGTTATCAATTTTGAAAAATATATGTGTATATGTACATATATATATATATATATATATATGCACACATTGTTAGATAATACGATTGTGGTCTCCATTTACTAGTAGTATAAAATTAACTGCTGGTTATCCCTATCATTCAATGTTTTCTGTAATAATGTGTGTAAGTTCGAATGTGTTCAAGTTCGAAATTCGTTAATCACTTCATCAATTTGTAGCACATTATTATTAGAAATATTTATTTAGTTAAGTTCGTTAAGTGCGTTTAACTTAAATGAAAGAAATTTCTATATAAAATTCTTGTTTATAGCATAAGACAGCAGATGTTGTTAATTATTTGTTGCATTCACTAATGCACTCGTGTATGGCGCTTAAAACCGGAATGCGCTTGCATGTCAGCAATTCGTAAAGTGCGTAAGTTTCGCGTCCATCAGACGCCAGCTATAATTGATAAATTGTTGATGCATTTGCAAAATTGCGGCCTTAGAATTTGCTTTTGCTGCTGGCTTTTCTCTTTCGTTTGTTTTCTTTAAAACGCTCGCCTGCTCAAGTATAAAATAATCAAATTATAAACAGTAAGGCACGAAAGCATAAGACGGCAAACAACATTCAATGAAATGAAAATGATAAAAACAACATTTAAAAAGAAATGAGCAACAAATGTGCAGCAAAAAAAAAAAAAATAAAAAATAAAAAATAAAAAATAAGAGGTAAAAAGGAAAATATTGAGTATTGAAAATGTCGCAAGCATCCAACGAACATTAAAATGCGGTAGAAGACGCGAGACATTCGAATCAAAGTCGCGATCCATTTTCCCATATTTGGGGTGTTATTTTTTTATTGACCGAGGATCGTAAAAGCAATAACCACTTTTTCCACCTTTAGTGCGTTTTTGTGTAAACGTTTCTTGTAGATGTTTTTATGGCCTTTTTTTTGGGTTCTCCTCCAGAAGGATCTTTTCTTTAAGCGGCTTGTGTGCTGTTGCCTGATGCTTTGTTCTTTCTTTTTTTCTTTTTTTCTTTTTTTCTTTTTTTTTCATTTTCATTTTCTTTCTTTTTTCTTTTATGGTTAAACTTTTATTGATTTTTACCTTTTTAGTTAGCCGTTTTGACTTAAGAACAAAAAGTCACGCCAGCAGAAAAAAAATGCTCATGAATTTGGAGAAAATCTCAGTTGTCACATAATGTTTGTCTGATGTTTTTCTGTTTTTGGTTTCATTTCTGTTTTCTTCTTGTTTTTTTTTTTTTTTTTTTTTTTTTTGTTTATTCTGGCCTTTCGAATTTGAGGTCTCCACATGTCATTGGTTTCTGACATAAACACGAGAGAGCGTTTAGCAAGAACAGTTGAAGAAGAAAACGGCAATGACAGAAATTTGTAGAAACAATAAATCGTGAGGTATTTAGGTAATGAATGTACTGTTATATTCTCTGTATATCGGTTCATCGGTGATTAAATATAAAGACACGCATACCGCTTCAGATTTGTATGCAAGTTTTCAGTCTTTTAACATACTTTCAAAGAATACCGTATAAAACACAATAAGTAAAAAAGTTATTGCATTCATCGTAAGCATCACTTAGAATATGCAATAAGGCTCCTCCTACTGAACTATGATGCTACCTAGTATGCTACCTCTCGTTCCGTTGAAAACGTATACAAAAGACATGAAAATCGCGTGATTTTAACGAAAATAAACTCGACATCGACTCGATCGTGCAGATGCTCGCTCACCCGCCAAAAACCAGGTCTAACTTTAAAAGTCAGAATATCATCAGCACTTACATCACTCTGAGCAAGCTCTGAGCAACGCCGTTGCGACAATCGCGGCCCGTATAACTTCAACAAGCAAACTTTTCACTATGGTAGACTTGTTCACAAGAGAAAAACTCGTCCGTATTCTTTCATCAGAGAGTTTCCTAAGCTGCTGAACTTCAGAAATATTTATTCTTCTTCTTCTATTGAAGTATAGTTGACCAGAATATTTTTACATCTTATGGGGTTTCCGGCGGCATATTCTTACAAGTTACTTAGGTATCCCTGCGGAAAGAATTTCGTTAAGGGAATCAATAATTTTTAGAAAAAAGAAAAGTTTAATAAAACGAATCACCATAAAAATACGTCGATACCAGTTGACACGGAAACACAACTAAGGTGAACTTTTCTAAAGAGAAATGAAAGCGACTACAAAGCATAATTATTTAAGAATTAAAATGAAAAACAAAATTTGAACACAAGTGGCACTACAACTCTTTCACGAATATCACTCTTACTATTTCCGAATATCGAATAATGGAATATTTACGTTACTGAGTGTCCTACTAACTTGAATTGATTCTCACTTCTCTTCAAATTTGGTTTTTCTTCTTTTCTCTTCATACCTATAATGTGTGCTTGACACGTACTTTGTCCGTTTATTCGGGGTGAATATAGACCTGATATGACATAAACTATATACTTTTATATTTTTGATCAACGCTTATGTTCACGCCTTGTATAGATCGCGCGCATTCAGCAGCTGAATGGTGAATTCTCTAACTGGGCCAAAAGAGATTTGTCGATGACTTTTCACCCTATAGACACTCTTTTTGCACCGTACTCCAGCTGTGGCACAAGGGCATGGTAAGTTTGTGCGGATCGATACAACACCCAGAAGCACTTCAAGTGTACGTACCTACGTCTTACTATGCCGATCGACTCAGAATGCCTTGTTTGCTTGTGTTCAACATACAGCTCGCAATTTCGCTCGGCGATATTTAGATGAAATTTGGTACTCCGTGCTTTGGTGCGTTAATCCAAGCATTAACGTTAATCACAGTGACTTGGGGCGGATAATTTTTTCGATCACTTTCTATACAAGGCTTTATTTTGAAAAGTCGTTATATGAATAAGATTGATGTAGGAATGACGTAGGGTACTTAATCGTTGGCCATGGCCCACTAGAGAGTTTTTATCTGTTTTATTCGAATAAAATATCGCTATTAGATGTAGGACGATATTCAAGAGAGAGTGCAACTGCTACTCTATTAACTAATACTTAAATTATTAATTAAAGCAAAATAATCCCTGTAGGTTGTACGGGTATACAAGTGTAGGTATTCCCCAAAGCTTAACATGGCACTTATAAAGCACGGGGCACAAAATTTGTGAATATTATAACACGGTTTCATTACAGCACGGCACAAATTACCGGCATTAAGAGGGCGATGCAGATATACGTGTTCTTGTCGTACTTTTCCGAGGCAGAGAGATAGCATAACTTTGTGCAGTCGCTTTTCCCGAGGGTAGGGGGCATTGTATAATTTCTATTAGATTCTGAAAGTTTGTGTTTATTCGGAATAATGTTTTTACTTTCGTAAAAGCAATCGCTTTTTTCTTATCTTCCTTTCGAATTTGTTTGTCTTTGTTGTCATGTTGTTATTTGTTATGTTCAATTCGTTACTATTTGCACTTTCGATTACTGCGTCCTATTCGAATTCGATTTCAAGTGAATATATTATAAACTAATTGGCTTTTATTCATGTCTACTAAGCTTACAATATATTTCAAGTTTGCATAAATTCGAAGCGAAAATGAAGTGAATCCGCCTGTTATTGGCAATTTGTGGAAACAGTTGTGTTGTGATTGCTGAAATTACGTCATTCGTCTTTCCTTTTTGATATTCAAATTGTGACTTCTATTGTGTCACGCATCTCGATGAGAATATTCCTAAAATTTTGGCATAAACATTAACTTGCACTGTGGTGTACATCAATGCTTCAATTGCGAACAGCAGCAGAGGCTTTTCAAATTTCGATCTAAACGATCCTTGGATGCAATATGAAATATTTATAAATATGTCGGCTTTCATTTCTGTTGGTAATTGCTCTCGAAAAGTATTGATTGAAAGTCTCTACGAAGAACGGAATAATTTTAATTTATTTACTTTATTTACTCTTTATCAGCGAATAATTTCTTACGCTACTAAATAATTCATTTTAAAGTACATTTGCTGAAGTCTCTAAATTACCCAAAATGTAGGAGAATGCAGGAGAAGTGTTAATTTTATATCAATCATTGTCTTATTTAGACGTACCTATGTACAAATAATTTTAATAAGATATCTTGCTCTTAACACTATTATCATCTACTCGTGTCAACTTCATCAACACTTGTTGGCCTCTAAGCTCATATTAATACACTTTCGACATACTTGGCTTATGATTATTGGTATAATTGTGTGTATGTAAGCAGCATAAAGTATGCATAAGTATATGCCTGTATAATAGAATACGCGTTAGCGCTTACACCTTAACCTTATAGAGGAGCACATATTACATATGCATAAGATTTTCACCCACCCATCCTGCCTTTATGAATCGTCCAACTCGGTTCACTAGATTATTTGGCATTATTTCGTATATAGAACGATAGATATGCTTATGGAAAGGCTTTAGTTTAATTGATTACTTATTACATACATACATACATATATACATACATACATACATATAAATAGATAGTTTTGTTTATTGTTATTTTATTGACCATTATAAACTTCCAAGTGCCACTCATAATGTGACATACAAAAACAATCATAAATAATATACAAGTAACACTGTGTATATGTTGTGTAGTCGCGTTCCTATGCATGTGTATACATGTATTTGCGTTACAAGTTGACAATCCAACCATCAGTCGGACATTAAATGTACAAAATTTCGTACACAAACGCATTTGCTATACTGCTTAGAGTTGATGAGAAATGATTTGTGCAGCTAGCAGCTAGATGTTGCCGAAATACAAAAACCGTAACAATACCAGAATGAAATCAACACATACAAGTATAGCAAGAGCATGTTCAACATGTACATGTATCTCACATATACTTATACATATACTCATATATATATATATATATATAAATTAAGTGTGTATGTATTCGTTTTCATAATCTCCGGACATGTGACAATGGTGAGCCATTTAGTCAGCTCGTCATTCAGTTAAAGGGTCATTTATTCAGTATGTTCAACTTTCTTGGTCGTTTGGTTGACTGGACCTACTGGCGGCTTTTCGGTTTACCTTATTTTGTTAGCATGTTATTGTTGTTCAAGCGTCAGAAGTTACGAATTGTCGCGTTAATCAAACTGACAACTTTGGTGAATTATTGAAAACCCCACAAAACACAACATACATTTATATACATATATATATATATATATATATATATATATAAAAGCATTGTACATGACTTCCATAACAATAATAATAAATAGCCATAACAAAAGCGTTAACCTGTGTACGCTTGCACACACACACATATATATATATATATATATATATATATATATATATATAGATTATATTATAAGGAAACGGAGAGAGTGCTATGAAACGGTTCGTCCAAAAGCTCGTGTTCAATGTTCTGTTAGTTAAACTAAACACTGCGGTAACCACTCCAGGAACTAACATACATAAGCGGATTATTTACCCTTCGTTCCTTCATACATTTAATGTGCAGTTGGTGGTATTCTATTGCGAAAGGATTTATGGATGATGGGATTTCATTTAAAGCACACTATGTGCGTGGATGTATGCGTAATTATGTAAACTTTCTATTGTATCATTTCATACGAGACGTAGATAGATTTTCAACAAATTTTCAAGATTATTGCATAAAACATTTCTGCGGAAATTCGCTTTTAAATATTATTTGAAAAGCGAAGCGTTCAAATTAATCTGTTACGTAATACCAGCACGTTAGATATCTAAAATTTGTTTAAAATGCATTTAAGTTCATCTAGCGTCTGTTAGCATGACACACCTATCAATCCATTAAAGCGCTAGAAATACTAGCGCTGTACTTCCTTCTGCACATTAAAATCCGCACAAAAGCGTAAATGTAGCAGCTGCGGCTATGTTTCTTTTTAGTTGACGTTTTCCATGGCCGTCGCGAAGCTGTATTTAAAATTTTGTTAACTTGCGTGCCCGTCATATGAGATCACTTGTAATTTTGATCACCTAACAATGCGACAAAAAACTGCTGAACGAATCAAAGTAATATTAGTTTTCAATACATTTTCTCTTCAGACCAATGAAACTAACTAACGGGTCTTACATTTTGGTTACTTCTTCTTGTCTAAAGTAGTTTTTATAAAAATGCAGTTACTTGGAGTTTCTGCAAAATGTTTAAAAATGTAAGAGCGGATGACATTTTGGTCGGATGGACAACGATTCGTATTGTAAAACCTTCTATATGTCCATTCGAACAATCACTGTTCCTTCGTTCAATAGCTTTGTCTCTGCCTCTCTATCTATCCATCTGTCTATCTATCTATCTATCTATCTATCTATCTATCTTCCTATCTATCTCTATCTCTCTCTCTCTCTCGAATAGATATAAGGCAGCATAAGCATAAGCATAAGCATTTCGTTATATTTCATTCAGAACAGTAATGGCAGGTCTTATGTAAAACTCGTTAAGAAAAACTCCTTTCATCCTTTAAAATCCCTCATGTCATAAGTCAGTCAAGACGTCTCACAGACAGTTTTTTTATCGAAAATTAAACTTTTTCAATTCAATGCTCGCCAAACGTATAAAATTCAAAATTTGTAAAACGAGGCCGCCGTTTCGCTAACTAATTTATGCGAGTTTGCTTGCGCGTGACCTTAATTTACACGAAGCCACTTAAAGTCAAGGTGTCCCGCGAAAATGGCTCCAATGTTTATAACATTTTTGAAATATAATTTTTCATTTAATACACAAACATGTGCTTCAGGAATGAAGGAATTATTCAAAATTCAATATATATTTTCTTATGGACTCAAGTGATTTCTTAAACAGCCAAGTATGACGTAAGAAAGTTGATGTTTCGAATATGAGTGTCTGGCAGTACATTTGGAACTTGAAACTTTGAACACAATTTTTTTTTTGTCAATACGTTTATAATGCGCAGAGGCAAGCTTCCATCCTTCTCCCCCTCCCCTCCCTCCCTCTCCTCCCTCTATAATTAGAACATAGAAAGTTTGTTCTTTCACTTCTTTTGTCTTTCTTGGTTGGATAACGGTGATGGGTATAAAAGATTCGGTCACGACCGAACATAATTTTCTTACCTGTTTTTTTTTTTTGGTCTTCACTCAAAAGCATGTCAATCACACTAAGTTCAACACATGTGCAAAATTCTTCGTACTTCTCTCGCTGTAAGGGTGCAGATTAAATGATTTGTTCTTCTTTTGCTTAATTCAAATTCGCACCAGTTCTGCTCTTTGCTGCAAACCTCTTTCAGTTAAACGTGTCTCGCGAAAATGGCTGCTACGTTGCTATTTTCGAATATTTTTTCAAAATAACTTTTTTTCTAATATTTAAGAGTACGCTTAACAACCTCTCCATGCCTCTCCATTATTATTCTATTACTTCCCTTCGTATTCAAAAAAGAAAAAGACCTCAGCCCTTTAATAACTTTTTCGACAATTATTATTATTATTATTCTTTTGACTTTACTTCTATGCGAGAAAAAATAACTCTTTCGTTCAGAAAGTCGCGGTGGATGTCTCTCGCTTGCGTCAATATAAAGAAGGGCCTAAAAAATGTCATAACGTGATATTTTCCCCAACCTACAACTCCACGCGATTACGTACGCCCCTCGTTCATTTCCATAGACATTTTTTAAAGTGAGTACAGTTTGAATAAAGATTTTTAAATAATTTATAAAAATTTTTTTAGTAAATCAAACTGTCTTTTTTTCCATGGCTTACAGATTTTTAATAAATTAATTCATTTCATTTTACACGTCAGTCGTTATTTGACAATCGCTTTTTCACCTCCTTTGCATTTGCCTTCTTTACAGTTTGCCATTTACTCGTACTCACTTTATTTTATTAACGAATATACTCGTAGGTACTGATTGCTTTAAGAGTTCAATCGATTAGAACTCATCAATAGCAGATCTATTTCCATGCTATCAATTATTAATTACGGATGTTACTGAAATTAAATTAAATGAAATTAAGGAGAAGATTGTAGGGGATTAATAAAACGTTTGAGTTTGTGTGTTTGTAAAATTAAAATTTCTGTTTTGCTTTTTGTGTCTCATTAAAGCGTAATTCTTGATATAAACATTTTTTTGTATTGACTGAAAAGGAACATTTTAACTGAAAACATTTATGGATTGGAAATAAAGATGAGCAGATAGCTACAAAGGTGTTCAATAATTTTTCAATGAAATGCCGATACAAAGTGCTAATGAGTTTGTACGATCAGAATATGAGGATCGGCGGTTTTCTGCTTCCATATAACAAAACACACATGATGAGAGGTTGAGAGATGTGCGGCAGTGTCCCTTTAATTTAATTATGCGATGCATATCTACGGCCACTTCCTAAGCAAAACCTTTTATATCGGGTAGGTGTGCTTGTTATTATTTTCATTTTTACTTTTAAGTATGAAAATATTTTTGAAAAACTCAAGTTTTCTCCTAAAAACGAAAACCTGCATTCACTTAATTTATGAAAAACCTGCGCCTGACGTATGCGTTCGGATGTCGAGGTAACGATGTATCAGCTGTGTTTTGTGCTTCAAACACGTGCGATGGCCATTTCTCTAAATTGCTTTAAAATGCGGGAAATGCGGTGTTTTAAAAAATGGAAATTATTACATTAATAAAAATAAAAAAGAAGAGAAAAATTGGAAAAATAAAGTGAAACAAAAAATTTCAAAGGAAATATTTATTTATAAGAGGCGAAGCTGAATTTTTAAAAAAGTTCATTATTTAGAGGTATGTTCGTACATTTATAGCGAAACTTTTAAATTGCTTTACTTTCTAAATTACTTTAGTGTAAAAAACAAAAAAAAAATGTTGCTCTCCTTTTTTTTTTTTGCTAAAAAATCAATTCGCAAAAAGTCAATTTTGTATACATGTATACACATTTACAGTAAAACCTGCCTGTTTTAACAATTGACGTTATTTGCCGCAAGGTCTCACTATTGTTAGTCTCACAGGTGTTATTCATAATCGAATAGATCGGGACTAAAAACTAAACATAGATTAGGAAAATGTATTCAGGAAACTTGTAGCCCTCTATCGCTATCGTAACGTTTCTCGTGTAGCGAAATTATTGATCACTATTGACGATAATCTTCCTTAATCTGTTCAAGCTATAAATCCCAACGCAAACTGTCGAACAGTTTAGTTGGCAAATTTGAAGACTAAAGCATCGCACCTAGTCATGGATTAGAATTAGAATCAAATTTTTGATTAGTAGGCAGCAATCATTTATATAAACAGACATGATTTATATAAACAGAGAAGCCGTTCATATCTGCCCGAGTAGCGGAGTAGGCAGCACTAGGCAAATAGTATTTTGAATCAATTTATTAAACTATAGTTTCCTTTGAAATTTCCAATTGCTCTTTACATGAAATTCAAAAATGTTCCGGATCACGATTTTGATGAAAAGCATAAAAATGAGAAGAAGAAGTTACGCTAATGTTTTTTGTTTTTCTCCTTCTCTTTGATGGAGATGGCAGGCACTAAAACTAAATTCTAAATTCCAAAATTATTGAATAATTTTTTATGTAAAATTAAGATTACGCTAAAGATCCCGGAAAATGTACACGAAACGTATTCTTTGTCGCAATCACAGTTCAAGTCTGACTTGATACTTATGCTTACCTTCTTATTTATTTAATAAGCTTTAAAAAAATATATATTTTTTTCTCGGTCAATGTGATCGCTCAAAATCTGCCTTACTAGCCGTGTAGATTAGAACCGTGACTACCGAAGGTAAAGGAATAAACTATTTGCCGGTTGGGGCACAAAGGCATTAGGATTGCAAACCTCTCTCTACCTCTTTCTTCTCGTGTTACACGAATAGGGGACATCTCCTATTTAATTATTATTTTATATTTTTTTTTTACATATTTATTATATATTATCACATATATGCCCATACTTTCTTTTATGCCCCCTTTTTTTCTTTTTTTAATATCACCAATCATGAGCTCAGGGGATGTCTTCTATTCGTATATCCATGTATATCCATGTATATATATATATATATAGTAGTATATATATACATATAATAGTATATATAGTAGTATATACATAGTAGAGCACCATTCACTAACTTTATATCATTATGATCAGAACATACGCATCCATATTGTTGTACAATGCATTCCTTCACAAATGTATCAAATGTTGCAAGTGTATCAGTCAAGCAGTACGCCGCCATGAAATGTCACGAATATGCATTAAGGGAAGAAGGCAAGAATAGCAAGAGCAGATTTAGCAAACGAAAGTATTAAAGCTTAAAAATGAATATATTTTTTCATTATATGCGATCGAAGTGGAATTTTTGTTCTAGAAAAGAGTTTTACTGTATTATGATTATTTGTTTGTGTTCGATGTTAAATATTTCGATATGTGCATAGTTATCTGATTTTATATTTAAAAAACAAGTGAATAAATATTTTTTCTAATTTTGTTGTTATGTTGAATAATAAATGTATATTTTATTTGATTATTTCTAGCTTTGTAACACTTTAATACCAATAATTGAATTTTGCAGATTTGAATATTTTTGCATTTTCCATTTCTCTTTGAATTATATATATGCGACTGGGTAAAGGAGTGTTTGTGTGCACGCTTATCGAGACTACGTGAGCAATTGGGGTAAATGATGGCCATACCTTAACAATGTTATCCAATATGAGTATGCCATCTATTTGTATTTGCACATCGATGTGTGATTGAAAATAAATTAAAATTGTAATTAGATCCTTTGATGCCACAAAAGCGGCTCAATTATAAAAGCCCGTTCAGAATAAATGCCACAGCTGCAATTGCAAATATTCTTGTTATTGCTGTTTAAATTTCCCTTTTTTTGCGTACACCGTTATAGCATCAATAAATAATAGTGAACAGCAACTGAATGGTTTTTTTTTGTTTTTAATTTTATTTATTTATTTTATTTCTTGTTTTTTTTTTTTTTTTGTGAACTAATACAAATAATTTTGGAATGCAATGGAACCGTTTAATGTCAATGTTAACATTTCGCCAATCAACACAGTAAAAGCAACAAAAATTAATAAGAGGAAAGACGAAAAAAACCAATAAAAAATATTAAGGAAAGTTTGACTAAACAATCAGAGCTTGATTGAAAAGTTTCCATTCGGATCATCGCCAACGTGCGCTACCCATGCGCCACCTATGCGGTAACGCTGTGCAAACTTTGACTCAAGACACTTTATTTCCGAACTATGACGTATATATAGTTCGTTAAGGGATGCATGCAACTTTGAAAAAATGAAAAATTGAAACCTTTATTAAAATCATTGAAGCACATGGACTCCGGGTATAAGCCATTGCAGATTTAACTCAAACTGGAATTGGAATCCTACATCGATTAATTCGATTTATTTTTAGATTCTGGAATTTTGTATGTATTTGTGCATTCCAAGCCCGCGATTTCAAGAAGTGCTTATGTGCACTGTGGGATTAGTTAAGTTCGTTCATTTATTTGCTGCGGTAAATTGGCTGATAAGCAAACCCTGTTTACCCTGTTTAGCTATACTTGGAATGGTTACGTGCAGAACAATAAACTTGGTATACCATACGGTAATGGGTGTCAAAATAAAACACATTTACATATTTATATAGATAATAAAATTGCAAGTGTATAAATTGAACGTTTTAAATTATAGATAAAATCGAATTAACGCAGCAATTGCAAATTACGATTACATTAAAGGATGAACTGTACCACGCATAACTGTAACGTACGTACATATATGTGTGCATGTTTATCAAGCTCGTCCAAAAACTTAAATAATTCCCTTTTTACTAAGCGTACACGTTGTGTCATTTGCTAACAAACACACACTGACACGCACGCATGCACAAATAGTGTTTTGTAGGTTTTTTCGGTGAACAATGACACACACTTTGCTTTCGCCCTGCATTATGCGTGCATATGTATGCGGTCTCCTGTAAATTTCTAATTAAATAACCGGAAAAATCAATTGCATCAGTATTACAATTCATGAATATTCTCGCACATAAACATCACAGCGGCTAGCGAAGTAATGGCGATAGCAGCGAAAGCAACTGTAATCATAGCATACGAGTATTAACTAAATTTAGCAACAATTATGGTTCACACCCCTCCAACTTAAATAAATGAATGCCGTATACATTGAGAAGAATGCATATGGAAGCGATTTAAAATTCTTTCTTGTATACCCGCTTGGGACCATTTGGGCTTTAAGTTCCCTTTAATTTGAATTCTACAGCAAAACTGAAAAACCCTTTTTCTCCCGATAGATAATCGATTTTAATTTAAAGTGTGACACTGAAATGGCAAAATAATTCTGTCTCCTTTCTCTCTCTCCCTCTCTCTCTCTCTCTCTCTCTCTCTCTCTATTCGATATATCATGAAAAGCTGCGTTCTTTAATTTATATAAGCCATCCTTAGCATTCGGAATGCTATGAAAATATATTTGCGTGTTTATTGACTGATAGTTGTGTAGATATGTGTTATTGTTATTGTTGTTGTTGTTGTTGTTGTTGATTTTTTAACCCTTCATCCTCCATATGAGGTTATCAAGGAAATCCTAATTCAACATTTAAAGCATCGAACGCTACATTGCTCTTGAGCTACAACACTCCCCATGTCACTATCCACTAAAGCACTTGTTATAAGCACTTGTTATGTTTGTTCGGTTGCATGTAATACCGGCAGGGACTCCACATACACTTAGTTTTTATAGCGCCGATCGATTCACAATTGTTTCCTGCATCAATTTAAACTTGTCTATCTGTCTGTCCAAGGTGCTGTTTGTCGGTGTATTTTTCCGTTCAATCTACAGCTCAAGATTTTCAAAATATTTGAAAGAACTTTCAATTTCGGCTAAAGAACTATTCAAAACTGATTTGATCGGATTGTTTTTAGGACCACAACCCATAATCACATCTTGTTTTGAAAAACACGTTATATGAAATTCCGTCTTACAAAAATTCTACCGAAAACTTAACCTTTATGTGGCAATAAAGTCTAATGTTTAGTAGTTCGTCATCAAATTATGTGAATTTTTTATAAAATATTTGAAAGAAAACTTAACATCGCTGAAGCTGGGCTACGACAGTTAATGTTTTAGGGGGCACTCATGGAAAGTATGCCGTTATCCTAGGCCTTTTTCCTAGGCTTTAATTTTAGTATTTTATTATGTCAATAAATATAGAGCTTTATCGAAGGAGATGATGTAAAGTAATAGTCGTCCTTGTCCGTCTGCTGTTGTTTTACTTGCTTTAATTAAAAATTTTAATGTTTTTTCTAAAACCCTAAGTGAGGTGATTGGTGGAATTTTTGTAGTAAAGGATTTTTGTGGAAGAAGAGCTTACTTAAAAAGTATCGCGTCTTCATGGCTCCTCTGATGGGTCTGTCCGATTGTGGGTTCTTGGCGATGGGGACACCATCTTGGGCAAATTATCGAAAGCGTCAGCAGTCGTCTGCTTGCATACTTCTTTACCAAGAGTTCAGTTACAAGCGAAGGCAAAGATTTAATAAATAGGTCTGTGCGTTTTTGGGGGAGGGACGCAGAAGTTCATAGTGTGTGTTGGCTGTGTTGCCTGGAGTTTACTGAGTTGATATTTACTTTTTGTACATTAAAAATCTATGGGGTTATTAGCTGGACGACGTCCAAGAAGTATGAACAATCCAAAGCAACTGTACATTCGTAACTATGACACGCGTGATACCTATATCCCTAAGACATTACAGAATAAAATTATGGGGTCCACTGCCAGTGGGTTCAGATTGCCCACTCACTCTAATGCCACATACGCTTTGTTATTTCTAAGCAAGAGCGTTATCGCTGCAACATACTTCGATGGAAATGGCGTAAGAGACCTGATTGTTGGTTCGACTGTTTGTCTATCCACAAATACGCTTACACAAGCTAAGATATAAACAAACAAAATTGACATCCGCCCTTCATGTATTTCCACCTATTCAGATATCGATCTAATAGATGAAAAAAATAGCATTAAAATGATTCCAAGCAGTTGATAAATTCCATCATATATGAAAGTTTATGGGAAATCACCGACTTTCACGAATTGTTCCAAGACGAATATGGCTTTCGCATCCGTTAAAACTATTCTCGAGCAATGCAAGAATCTGTCTGTCACACCCTTAAACAAAGAACGAAGACTCTATTCAATCAATGCATTTCTAATCAGCATAAGTTCCTAAACAAGTTGATCCCCTCGTTCCTACGACATTCGTCTTCTTTCGATTATTGGGACGCAAACGGTTCCAAGAAGTATTGAAGTAGAAATAGTGTAAGTTGAGATTTATATTCGCGCTTCTTTTACGGATTTTATAAATCCATAATTCCGAATCGAATCCGAAGGAAGATATTAGTGTTGATTGGTAAACGAACTTAGGGCAAACATTAAAGAAAAAGACTTTAGTTCTTGCTTTTTAATTTATAACATTTTTCTTTACATATTTAATGTATTCTTGCAAAGAGTGCAACACTCAGGTAGTTGAAGAGACGGGTCAAACACTTCCATTTAGTAATTTGATAATGAAATACGCGTTCGTAATGAATCCTTAAAACTATTAATTCGCTCTCGAACTTGAAAGGAATTCAATCAATTTCAGTAATAGAGGACATGTTGTGATTCCGTGCCACCAAACGAAAGATACAATGTGCGTTTGCGTTTATAGCGTGCACTTATAAGTGTAACATGCTTAATAGAGTGCTATAGCTTCAGGCCCGTTGTAGTTTTAATACATGGGTTTATATAGCGGCGACATTCCAATAAAAATTAATGCATTAACTGCACGCGAGTTTTTCTCAGTGTACAAATCCATGTGATATATTTATTGCATATATCTGTATATGCGGGTGATGTGAGTACACATATTTTGCGGTTTTTCCTCTATGCATATCTATTCAGACCTGAAAATTGCTGGTCGAAAACCATGGATATGGAAATACATTTAGCGACAGAAGAAATTTGTACGCCTGCCGTTTTTATTTATTTATTTATTTATTTATTTATTTTTTTTTTTTGTTTAACTTTATAGTAAATTTTTCAAATGAAAATGAAAATTTTCACAAATTAAAATTTATTATTTCTTTACCACACAATCACCAGTTAACCGACGTTGAAGTCTACATGCAAAACAATGAAGCTTTTCAGTACTCATTTGCAGCACAGCCATTCCTTATTTATATATGTATGACCAACTAATAGTCTCTATATTACTGGGGCATACACATGCATATACGCAAGTAAGTATGCTATAATTTTGTGTTAACATTTGGCTATTTAACCAAATGTTGCGCATTTGCCTGTTGTTGAGAGTTTTCCTAATAATTCCAATGCATATTTTAAATATATAGTTAAACAAACCGCAAACATACACAAGTGGTTTTACGCCTATGAACATACACATCTATTACATATAATATGTATGCAATATTATGTATGTGAATTTCGAAAATTGTGTGTGCATTAATTAAAGCGCATATAATAAAAATTTTGAGTCTTTTATAAACACATATGAAATTTAAATATAAAAGAAAATAAAAAATAAAAAATAAAAAATAAATACAACAAAGGGAGAAATGAGTAATCGAAAGGACAAACAAATGCAATTCAGCAAATTTTATTGGCCGTTGTAAGGGATTCGAAATGCAATAGCAAAGTAAACGAACTGTTAAATGACTGTTCCATTGTAGGCCCACTATTGTAACGATTGTGTTGCGTTTGCTCGCCGCTGCTGGTATGGGCAACGTGCAACCACCACTATCGTGGTCTGAAAGCAGTGTGGGGATTGTTTTTCGTCGGCTACAACTTAAGGCTTCTGTTCATTTTTTTTTACACTTTTGTGCAGTTCTTTTGGATTTACGTTTATTGATGTATCGAAAGTGTTGTACTTGCTGTGAAGCATTACTGACAAACAACACGTGCACATAAACCCAAGCATTTTACTGTACACAACAAAGCCAATTTTTAAACGCTGACAAAGGGTTTTCTGTTAGAGGATAACATAACGACGCTTTTACTGAACTGAACTTTTATTTGAACCGTTTGTTCTTTCAAATAACTGAAAACTTTCTTTCTATCTCATTTTATTTATTCATTCTTTCTCTTTCTCTCATTTCTTTGCCTTCTGGCAACTGGAGAGAAGGGAATAATAAGAGAAGTCAAAACTATTTCAAAAAAAGAGACGACTGTGTACATGCTAGGAATTTATTATATTGACATTAACACGGAGCACGGATGGGTCTGGTCTGTTACGTTAGCAGCCGTTTAACTGCTGGTTAGTTCGTTCACAAAAATTCTTTCAAACGTTTCTTGACATGACATTACACTCTGTCAAAATCAAGCGCATATACATTTTTGTACGTAGTAGAAGAAACCCATTTCCGTTTCAACGTTTATATCACCTCACAGGAAGAAGAAGAGTTTTACATTTCGAAATCTTTTGTCAAATGTTTCAATGAATTTCCGAGAAAATTTTCCACAGATCCACCAAGACATTGCAGGAATAACTCATCTTTATTTAATGGAGAGATTATCTGCAGACCGTTATATTAGGTTTTTTTTTTTTTTTGCTCCCTATACCCGCCTCTACGCTACATGTAAAGCTTGTGTGCACGTTTATATGCTCTCACTTTGAGCACATTTCATAGAATATAACGTTATATTAAGATTTGTTTTGTGGCCCACATAAATATAGGGAATGAAAATAACTGGCAATCAAGTGGCTGCTGAGGTAACACAACTGCCAGTGTTATGTTAACAGAAACATTAGAAGTCCCTAAAATGAACACTGCTCTCTCTCTTTTAAAAATAATCCTGGCTTATCTTATTATTAGTTCTATGCAATGGAACTGTGTATGCAGGCTTTCCGTAAGCAGGCTTCCGCAAAATCGTAGACTTATTATTATTGTAAAAAAAGAGAAGAAAGCATTTAAAACAAGTGCCAGGTTGAGCTATAAAATGTTCTGTGAACATTCGTATCAGTTTGTTTATGCATACGCATAACATGCACAAACATATAAACATGCGTTCAGGAATAAACAAGTATGCATGCACGCATGCATGCATATATTTGAATTTAAATTTCAAATTGGTTCGTTAGTAAATTGTTACCCCATGCACTAATTGCACAGATCAAATTGTCAAAACATCTATCGACTCATTCGAATCAGGCAGAAGATAACAAGAATTGCAAAGATAAAATGATTGAGGGGAGGCTTACATAAATTCGAAAATCTTTCGAAACTTTTCAGCTTAGTTTCAATTTAATTTACCATTGAATTATGAATGCTTTTAATAACTCAAATAATGATGAAATCAATTAATAAAAATGTCAATAAAAAATAAACAAGAATTTATTTTAAAATATTTTTTAAATTAACCTAAAGCTAAATCAAATTGATCGATATATATAAACTGGAGTACGCTTGATCTAAGCTCTACGTTGAGGATGAGGGCTATATTCGTTTCGCAATGTCCAGAAGTAATCGTTACAGACTCCACAAATAGTATATGCACTCTTGATCGGCATTAAATTCTGAACCGATTTAAGAATGTCGATCTGTCGGTCTGTTATAAGGTCCTTCTCCTTGCCGCAAAAATTAATCTATAAACATCAAATTTTGGTATTGGAAATAGGCTAAATCGGTCAAAGGACACGCCTATAATGTTCAATTTACGTGGGAGAACAATTTTGTTTGTCAAAAGGAATAAAAAAATTGATTTTTTGCCCATGACACCTAAATTATAGTAGACAACTAGACAAAAATTTGAACGCATAGTCTATGAACGGGGCTGTAGTACCTGTACAAAAATGGAAAAAATTGACGACCTTGGCCTACCAAGTATTATACTTTCGTAACACGAAGAAACAAACTTGAAAGCCCCCATTTTGTTGAGCACTTTCAAATTTCTATGTATTTTAATGATTGTAGATCTGCCTAATTGTCAAATGAAGAATGTTTTTGAGTTCTGTCCGTTCGTCTAAGCTAAAGATTTATGCTAAACAAGTTTTTATTTCCCAATAATAAATGTCAAGCGAATAAGCAGACACGATTTACTCATAATCTACCCAAAATATAATCTCTTCAACTCAGATATCAAGTTATTTTTGATAAATTATAATTGAAATGTTGTTTACTGAGAGGAATATCAGTAATGAGGATGAAGGCTTGTGTAAAATCAATCTGTTAGCTTTCATGACTTTATTCAGATTTCAATGTATTTTCCTTGAAATTCATAAGAGCGACCAATAAAAATATATACATAAATGAAATCGGTCCCGGTTTATAGCTGAGGTTTAGACTGCGTACAGACTAACAGATTAGCGGATATTTAATCATTGTTGGGACGTTAGTATGGCAGATACACTTAAGTTTACAAAGAAAGAACCTGAGATAGACTTCTCATATACTGCAAAATATTCGTAGATTTGTAATCTTATGAATCTCAGGCATATTCGCATGATTGCTTAAAGCCTTAGGAAAGCGTGTTATGTCGAGACCTCTCAAAGAAGTTCTGAACAGCTTGGCCAAAAAAAAAAAAAAAAAAAAAAAATAGTTGAAGTTGGTTACCCTATATTGTACCAATTTTTCTCAGTAAATGCTTTTATCACGAAAAAAAATGATCACAATACATTCGAGCACCTATTAAGCCCGATAAGTCTTATTTTTAATATTTCGATACAAACATTTTTCTTGCGATTAATTGTGATCAGAATACATTCGAGCACCTATTAAGCCCGATAAGTTTTATTTTTAATATTTCGATACAAACATTTTTCTTGCGATTAATTGTGATCAGAACACATTCAAGCAGTTATTAAGCCAGGATAAGTCTTATTTTTAATATTTCGATATAAACATTTTTCTTGCGATTAATTGTCGAAAAATATAGAAACTGGTTTTATCAAGCCATAGCTAGTTAATGAGTTTTTGCTGTCAGCCGCAGTTAAACCTACTTATACGCCGTCTTATTCACTTTACAAAGTCGTTTTGATATCTAATGAATAGTACTTTTGATAACCTAATAACATACATAGTGACATAACATTTAAAATCGATAGATGTTGATGGACTTTCGTTGCCCACTGTACATTTGAATATTAAGTACGTTTTATTATTTTATGGCCATTTCTATGCTATGACTTATTATATGAAAAATTTATGCTGCTCTGTGCTTTGCGAATCTAGTTTTTCCTGTTTCTCGGTCCTTTTTACTAATTTCGTTTTCATTTTTTAAATAATTTGCGCTTGATGGAATTATTAAAATTATAACCCTCCAGATGAGAGAAATTATTTTCATGCATTCATTTTATCTTTAGCTTCTCCTTTGTGCGATTATTCTGTTATTCTATTTTTCTGTTTTTCTGTTTTTCTGTTTTTCTGTTTTTCTTTTTTTGCATTCGCTTTTTTTATTTATTTATTTATTTATTTTTTTTTATTTCGCTTTTTTTGCCTATGCTAGTCCAACATTCAAGTTCCTGATTATACAATATATTATTCTAATTTTGCTTTTTTCATTTTTTTTCGCTTTTCATTCTCCTTTTCTTCTATCATTATTATTATTTATTTGTATAAGCGGCATAGGTTTTCTTTTCATTTCAGAGCAATTAAAAAATTTAGTTTTTACATCCTCTCGTTGCAATAAAAGAGCTCTGCTAGCATACATACATAATACATAATATATAATATATAACTGCAGACAGTTAATACATTTTTTTTTAGAGCTAAAGTGAAATTCTTTCGTTTAGAGCATAGAGAATAATAAAGATTCGCGAGTTTCGTTCATTTTCTTGCCGCTTACTCTACTACTACAAATTTGCCAAACTGCTATTTGAAGTTAGACGGATACACAGTATTCGCATAGTACCTTTACGTTTACCTTTAGTGCCTATTGTCGCAGC
Source organism: Glossina austeni (assembly GCA_000688735.1). Taxonomy (NCBI): domain Eukaryota; kingdom Metazoa; phylum Arthropoda; class Insecta; order Diptera; family Glossinidae; genus Glossina; species Glossina austeni. The sequence goes on along the minus strand of KK502429.1, from coordinate 271,611 downwards.
AACTGTATATCTGTGGTTGTGGCATTTCAAACATAGCATAATGCCGTCAAGGCACTAGTAAATAGCGTTTGGTTAGAAGGCTTAACTCATTATGTATTAAAGATATTATTATTAAATTTTCTGAAGTAAAAATTGCATAAATTTAGCCCATGCGTTGAGGTGGCGGTTTGAAATTTGAAAAATCAAAATAAGATAAGATTCAGAGACACTTTAATGCGCACAATTCATTTACATGCACATATACAGCATAAGAAGGAAAAGAAAAAAAAGAGCTACTACTACTACTACTACCACTCGTAAGTAGTAGTAATAGTAGTAACGTTTTTTAAGTTTTATTGTAAATTTTGTTACGTATATATGTATATATATATATATCCTTATAATGACTGGATACGAAAAGTAAAAAATATCCGTGTCCAAAATGTTACACTTCATAAATTTAAAACTCATTAACATTTTTGTTAACACATTTTCCCGTTACGTACCCTTTTGCAAGTGTAACCAGTGTCGCACAGTTACTGCCAGCGCAGAAAACCTTTTCATTCTCTAAACAGCGGGACGGTTTGGGGAAAAATAATAAAATTCTGACGATAAATTAAAAGCGCAGGTTTTTATAGCCTTAAAACTCTTACGGTGTCTGAGCAACAACAAAACAGCAACATGTAGCAAATAAATAAAATGTACAGAAATAATTATTGGAAAAAAAGGGTTAAAAACGACAAGCGACAAACGACAAGAACAACATTTAAATATAAACAACAAAATAACACAAAATACAAAAAAGAAAGAGAAAGAGAAAGCAAAAGCAAAAAGGGCTGTAACGGCTCTTTGATCTTTTTGACGATTTAATATTATTTAAGTCTTGTTGTTACACGCATCGTTGACATTTGTAAAGTTTGCACCTTGTGTTCCTTATAAATGTATATAAGTGAACGGTATTGTGATAAAACCTAGCGGGTTGACATTAAGGGATAGACGTGTATACGTACGCACTGCCATTACATATAAGTGTAGGAAAGCAATTAATAGCATTCTGAGCATGAAATTTATTTAATTTCTTATTTTAATTGTCAGGCGTTAACATGCGCGTTTTCTTTGCATAATGCGTATGTTTTAGATAAAATTGTTATATCTCGGCACAAAGCGATTCCATTTTGAACACATAGAAAATAGGACATCCGGCATAAAAACAAAAACCGTTTTTCGATCGCAATCATAGACGAAGTGTTCTTACCCCTTTTTCTGGGCTAATATTAATTCTAGCACGGCAACGACTAGGTACCGAAGGGCTTGCATAGTATACATGTTCCCAATCAGCGTGAGATACTGATTAAATTCGTGCTCGCAAATATGCAAATATTAGACAACTGTGACTCTCTTCACTTAAGATTCTACTCGAGCCTCGTCGCGCATCAAATTCGCAAAGAAATCCAATTCACCAGGAAATAGTGCTCAAAGATACGACAACACCTACCTCCCTCTAGACGACGGCCAAAAATATCGTACAATAGCTGAATAAAGTAAGACAAAGTGTGTGATGATTGGCGTATATTTTTTTATCGTTTCGCCGTACCAGAGATCCTTTCATGTATATTTTGTTTACCATACGATCGTGAGTTCATCCACCCACCATTTTGTTCATCTGCTTCAGTGTTTATCCATCCATCCATCTGTCGCCTTTTATCGACAACTCGCAAAGTCGATAAATTCGCTCTAGAGAGCTAAAAGTTGGTGTAAACACTTTCCACTTTGAGTTCACACTTCATACATTTCTCCACACGATTCGAAAGAAACTAAAACAAATAAATAAATAAAAGTAGAAACACAAACTTGAAATGGTTTGTTGCAATAAGTTATACGCTATGCTTTACAAACTATCTAAGAATTTGAATCAAATATTTATCATGTTTGCCTATATGCCCCATGTAAGTTATTCGGAATGACTAGCATGCCCTTCACTATATATATATATATATGTAATAAGATAATGAATTTTTAATCTCCTTACTCGAGATTTAAGAACAATTGATTTTTACACCGATCGTAAAATGCGTTTTTTTCAAGTTAAGACTTTGACTTTACCTTACACTCAGGTCGCGCTCTCTCGTTTTCTTCTCGCTTAAAGAATCAGTGTTTTATTCGCTTAATGATTTCTATATTCGAAACTTGACGATTTTCATGTAGTTTTTAAACGATAAGTATTCAAAATTCGCCGCAAAACGAGAGGAAAATATTTTTTTGCGTACTTTTTTGCATGAAATGCAAAAAAAGAAAAACTATTTCCATAATAAATGGTTAGATAACTCCATGGGAGATGTCTAAAAACTTTTATTACTTCAAAGACGCAGAAGCAAAATACATATATATATATATATGTGTAAGAAAAATCACACAAAAAACCGAAATATAAATGAAAATGGCTTTTAAAATAAACAATCAAAACACAAACACATCAAGATGTCTAGCCGTGCAAAAATGACCAGTCTGCACGGAGTACGTATAAGCGTTTGAATAGCTGAAAATTCATTTCCATAATACTGTAGCTTGCAAAAGGAAAAAATGACATACGGAAACACAAAAAAAAAAATAAAATAAAATAATGATAATAAATAAATGAATAAAAGGGAAGAGAAAAGAAGAGGGGAAAAAATAGGGAGGTTGTACTCGAATTAATAATCCTTTATGAAATAATTTTTACGGAAAAATTTCTGATATTTAAGTAAACATAAAAGTCACACGGATTCGTTGCATATCCTACTAAATAAACATGAAATTGTTGCTACGTTAACTTTCATGTATAAAAGAATAAATTTAGAGTATATTAGCTTAGCTAACGAAAGTATGTATGTTACGTGGATTAAACGAGACATTTCCATATGAAATGCGATTCGATGTCGTCAAGTTTGACGCCAAACTTTGGAACCAATTTATTAACTGCAGTTTGCTTTGAAGTTTCCCATCCAACTTTCCTTCAACTGAACTTCAAAAATCTTCCGGATCATAATTTTGATGAAGAACATAAGAGTGTTTTTCTTTCGATGATGCATGAAAATCGAAAATTGTTAAATAAATTTTCGTTTGAAATTAAGATCACGCTAAAGATCCCGTCTATTGTACACCAAACATATTTTTTGTCATGATCAGAGTTCATGTCTGACTTCCTAGTAGTTATGCTCATCTTCTTATTTATTATTTTCCGCCAATTTCTCAGTAAATTGAATTATTAAAGTAGTCCAATTTGAGATGTGAAGCCGACACTGGACACCTTAATATCCATTATTAATTGCACAAATGAAGTTCCAAGACAGATACGATTTATCTATGAACAAGCCACACCACAAACCACAAAAATGGTCTGAAGCAAAGCCCACGAAAAAAAAAGGGAAAGAAAATTTTATAATACATAAAAATGTTTTTTTTTTTTTTTTTTTTTTTGATTTTTCGATCAGTGTGATCGCACTTTATTGATTCAAAATCTGCCTTAGTGGTCGAGTGGATTAGAACCGCGACTATCAAATCAGTGTTCGCCCTTTTCGTAGCTACAGCGAAAACTTAGTCGGTAAAGGCATAAAATACTTACTCATCTGGGTGCAAAGCCACCAGATTGCGTCCACTACGTCTCGATTTTTTTTCTCTTTCTTCTGCCTTCTTTCTGACGAGCACCGTATTAGGGAACATCCCCTGAGTGACTGACAGCGCATATTAAAAAAAGATGAAGTAAAGCTAAAAACTGCTTATGTTCTTCTAATCTCTGCGGTGGCGTGATGTTATCTTTCATAATTCATCGGCGACGTTGATCTTACTTTTTCAGTGCATTATTCTCATACAGTTTACTTAAACCACGGCATCTCCTCTGCAAAAGCAGGCCTTTACGATAATTTGTTCTTGTTTTTCGGCGCATATTTTTCAGCTTAATCAGGTTAAATATATTCAATTAAACGGCATTTCGATGTAACGCATCCAATTAAAATAACCCAGTATTAGGTCCACAATGCCCAAAGTGTATTTAATAATTGATGCCTATCGAAAGAAGTTGTAGGAAGCACTTAATCAAAGTTACATCGCGAATTTAGAGTTCTTCTTCTTCATGATGGAGCCTGACTGACTTTTCTACTTTAGACTTATTGTCCGCAAACAAACAAGAAAAAGGACAGAGACACAAAATTATATATATATATATATATATATATGGAATATGTATACGGAATTTAGATCATCACCATTTAAAGTTCCATGCGAATGTTATTAAATGATTACGAAATATAATTTTGCAGTTCTATTGATTTGAATTCGTGTTTTATTTATAAAGCGCGAACACTGAGGAGGCGATTTCAGCCATTTCAGCAATTCGTTCGATTTTATTCCCCTAAGTTTAGTTGAAATCTAGCAAAAATATATCAAAATTTCGCACACAAAAGGAAATCAAACAAAAATCTCATTTATTTCTCGTTTTTTATTGTTAATCGACGGCACGATTGGAAATTTTTATTAAAACGTTCCCATTAATAGCGCACGTATCTCGAGCTCGAAAACCAAAGCAAATGTATCTTGCATTGAAGAAGAACAAGATCAAGTGAAGATCAATTCCCGTAGCTCACGGTCTTCTAAATCAAGTTTTAGTAAATTATATAAAAATTTAGCATTTCTTTGCTTTTTTATTTAATTGTATTAGCGTTCATTTCAACAGAATGTATGTCGCATTTATTTGTATGTAAGTAGGCATCATTTCTTAGTTGTCTTGCACGTCGAAATAATTCACGCTTTTGTCGAGTAATTTAAAGTAAAAATAAACATTTGGGCTATGGATGGGTATTACAAACGAAATAGAAAACCAAACATATTTTATAATTGTGTCGTGGGCGTAACAAGCAGCAAATTACTTAAAATCACAACAGTGTGTTGTTGAGGAGATATTTGTCTAGATATTTGAATCTATTATACAGGAACTGTGCGTACCACCGCCCTTTTATAACGGAAAGTAAGGCGTCTATCCCTTACAACCGCTTTTTATGGTATTGCGAAAATATACTTATTGCGTAAAAGGGTAAAAGCCTTCAGCAATTTATGGCATGATGGCAAACAAAGTTATGGTTGTTGCCGATGTACGTGATTTCATTAACAGCAAGGAAAAGGAAAATGCAATCGAATGCAAAAATTTGATTCTATCATGCCAACGAAACAATATGGAATCGCGCGTACTTCGAAAGCGGGTCGTAAAACCCTACAAACAATATGCCATTTGAAATAGAATGTGGAGTACGTGCACGCTACATAGACAAGCTATTTAAAATTATGCACAACACACATCGCGAACTAGTGTAAAAATTTATTCCCCCATACCTTATCAATTTGAATGTACGCGTCGCGTACGAATCCTAACACATTTGTGTTCTTCTTATTGTTTACGTTTTTGCATGCGTTTCTTCTCGGGTTGTAAAAGCAATAAAATTTCCAAAGCTCTTAAGAGTTTAGTTGTTTTCATTTTTCGTACGTTTTTCTTATGTTATTGTTAGTGTTTCGTTTCTTCCATAAACCATCAAATTACACTTGGAACCAATCAAAGTTTAATTAATGCGATTTATTAACACTTGAGTTGACAACACTTGAGGGAATTATAAACACAAAAGGAAAGGAAACTTTTACACTAGAGCAGATGCCTTAAGGGTTAATCTTACGCTACGTTAATTGATATTTGAGTTACTTGGAAAGCTTTAATTCGTTAAACTTCGAGTGCGTCCGTAGATCCATAAATAATTTAATTTAATGAAGCGAAAAGAAAAAAGAAAACTTGTTTCCTTAGAAATTTTAATTAGCCCTTTAAAGCGTAGCCACTAAATGGATGCTTAATCTGATCTATCCAAACCATTTCAATACATCATATGCGAAATGCACACGCATACGTATCAATATATAGGAGAAAATAAGGTTAAGTTAAATCTATAATATTCCGACATTCCACGAAATCAATGTGGGGAGCAGAAATTCCGATACATATTCATTGTCTTCAGAAATAGTACTTCGAAGTATATACTTATTTCATCGGGCTGTTTTGGTTTTGAGGCAATCCAGGCATGGCGTTACATCTCAGTGGGTCTGCAAGAATCAAGGCGGTCATCGTCCATAGTAAAAAATAATCCCAAGGGAATACGCAATGAAGAAAATACAATGGATGTGCGTTTCATTTAGACGATTCAAATGCTTTCTTGACCTTGCTTGACCAGCTTAGCAAAATGTGCTCGAGTCTTATCACATTAGTAGAAATTTTGTCATCAGCTTTTATGGTTATTTAGTTCCATAAACTTATAGGAACGAGTCGGACATGCTATAAGATATCGAACATTATTTGCAATCTGCAGTCTACTGTTCACGCGGACGCCAATCCTAACTGTGGCCAGGCTTATAGAAAATTTTTCTTGAACTTTTCAAAAATTTCGGATTGCATCTGTACCCCGTAATATTGTTTGTAATTTTTTCCTCACAAACTTTCGAACTTTGGTGGGTAGTCTATGTCCTTAACCTCAAATCACTGGTTAAAAAATGGCCTAGACGCTGCCATCCCTAGTTTCTCTCCGATGAGTCATGGCCCCGCTAAGGGTTTCCTATCACCCGATGAATTTTATCAGCATCTTAAACAAAATGTGTTCTAATTCCCCACAAATTGATTTGCGATGATAAGAGTACAGATTACCCTAAGTTTGATTAATAAACATAGACTCCGTACGACAAAGCTTACTTGTATGTAATTGAATATGTTCTTGTTACTGTGAAACAATGGGAGACGAAATGTGATGTAATGGACGAAGAAACGAAAATTATTAATTGAAACACTTTACGACACTTCGTTGTACAGTTTCATGCATTACAAGCACATCGTGAAAATTTTCGAATGAACTATCGATTGTTGAGCTTAAAATTTGTAGAGCTTAAATTTTTTTAAGCAACAATTCCGATTGGAAAGGTCTTGGCAAAGAATTCGTAATTGACTTTCCTGCATATTATTAGTAGAAGAGAAGAGATAGAAACGATGATGTTTATGCCGACTATTGAATTTACTCTTTGGCTTTGCACGAATCTAATTTACTCTTAAGTGAATAGGTTTTCGGCACTAATGCCTGAAAATGCATTTCTATAAATACGTACGTATTGTATATATATATATATATATGTATACGTTTATTTGCTAGTTGCCATAGATAAATATCGATAGTACACATGCGAGGCTACCGTGCATTGTATGCATAAATATATTCGTATGTTTAACACATATGGGCCACAAACTGTGCAGTGGACACAATATGTACAACGTCGTTAATCCACCACCACATCATTACAACAGCAACAACGGGAGTAATGGAGTAACACACTACTAAACTATCGTTTCATTTAATCGCCGGTTATTTTGCCGTTGTGGGGTGAATCGTCTGGCAGCAGCAATAGCTCCTTTTCAATAATAGCTGAAATATTGTAGAAACAAAAAAAACGCACAAACACAACCGTACATTTCAATCGTCTGCCCATGACCAAACAACAATAAAATCATTTACTACTGTTGCTGTTTAAATGAAGACAATTGCAATGGTTATGTTTACGTGCAGCTTACCGAACAATGATATCCTTAAATGGACGACAACAAACAACGAAGCATGGATAACGCACTCGCACACCGGCGTTAGTTTACTAAGCCACAAAGCGTTTTTGTCTCTGCTAAACACACACACAAAAACACACACACACACACACACACACAAACATACACACGTACACGTGCACGTACATACACACGCGAGCACACACACGTACACACACACAAATAGTATTTATTATCTTGGACGTCAGAAGTGGCATGAGAAAGAGATGAAGAGCGGCTGGGTGGGCGTTTAAGATGTTGAAAATTCTAAACGTATGTGCGTTACGTTGCATGAGAAATTAATGCAGTTTTAAGGTAAATTTACAGGCTAAACATGCACATAATAAATCAATTAACTTTGAGCAGCAGGTTTATTAAGGCGAATATATGTATATGTGCATGCTAACCATGTTCGATTACAACCGTAAACAAGCGCTAGGATTTTCTGTAAAGAAATTTTTGCATGTCTCTATGGAAATGCTCTCTATAACAACAACAACAATAACAACAACGACAACAACAACAACAACAAACAACAGCATCCGCAAAATATTATTGTACGATGTTTTGCTTTCCTTTTTTTTGGATTCTTTCTTTCTTTTCTCATTTTCTTTACAATGCCTTGCAAATGCACCATTTTACCGAAGAATAAACATATTCGTGCATGTGTTGATATTAAGCTATTGTCACCCTATTCTTGTTCAGTTAGAAGTCGTTGTTACTGTTACTATTGTTAATGTATATATATACATGTGTGTGTGTGTGTGTGTGTGTATGTGTATGTGTGTGTATACACGTTGTAGTTGCTCTGGCTTTTGCTGGCTTGGCAATAACAAATGAATTACTGTTGACACTGGACAAGCTCATGAATATTCGCGAGTTGTTTATATTTAAGGCGGCGAAAATTTATTTATAATCATTTCATATCAATTCCCAAAAAACAACTACAACCACTAAACGTATATAAGTTTGATTGAGTATATGAAATAACAGCAACAGCAACAACAACTACGGGCTATACGATCACAAAACAAAACAGAAACGAGCGCAGTACAAAGGAGAGCAGAAAAGTTGACAGCTCAGTCGAGGGTAGAATGAGTTGAGTTAAAAGGCAGATATAATGATTAGGCGTTGGATGGGAGGAAAACAAGTTTCCCAGATTCTAAAGATCTTAAACAAAGATGTCCTCAGAGTGGAAGAGAGTGAGTTTCAAAAAAAGTGACGATAGAGTGAAAGAGATGGACGTAATATGTAATTTGTGTTTTTGCTGGAAAATGATCACCTGGAGACAATAACCACTTCATTGGAAATAAAAAACCGCAAAAATATAAAAAAAAGAAAGAGAGAAAAAAAAGAAAGAAAGAAAGAGAGAGACATCAGCACTACAATGCAACAGCAACAACATGCCCATAAACATTCGTACAGCTTTTAACATACAAATAAATAAAAGAACCAACCAACCAACCAACCAACCAACCAACCAGCCAGCCAAGCAGCTTGCTGAAACCTTCACCACAGCTAACACGGAGGAAGATAAAATTGTGTCCGTTCGACCCGATGTTAAGCCCGCGTGTTAAGTCAATTAATTCAATCCTAATTTAACACGTTAAGTGTCGCAATGAATTTTACACAACAACACCATCACAACAAACCTATTGCTTAGCACAACGAAATCAGCACAACTTAATGTTTTATTTTTTTTTATTTTTTTTTTTTTTTTTTTTTTATAATTCGGCTTTCAGAAACCACATGCATTCCTCTTTAGAGCAATGGCATTTAATTTAGCGAGTCTAGCCTGGGTTTCTTGCCTGCTTACTTGCTTGCTTAGCTAGAACACATCGCACAGTGGTTCGTTGTTGTTACATTATATGTGTGGTCGTCTAATAACGAAGGCGAATAATGTTTTTGAGTGTTAATGGCGAAACTTACGCTTTATTGATTCATGGCTTCAAAGTTGAAAAAACAAAAAAAAAACAACAAAAAATACATTTGAAAGAAACTCTGACAAGAAGCGCACTTCCACTTCCTCAGCTTTCCAGGCCGAAATATCGAATTCTTAAAAATCTTACCTTAAAATTTCATAATTTAATTTAATTTCTATCTATCTATCTATCTATGTATGTATCTATGCAGATATGAATGAATGTATATACGTATAATATATCGCTTATATAATGTACGAATAGTTTTAATTCATTATGTATTTCTTTCTTTGTTTTTTACGCTACTTTTTCTTTTCAAAATAATTTACAGTTTTTTGTTTTTTGTTTTTTTTATTTTTTCGATTTTTCGTTTTTTTCTCTTTAAATATATTTGTGTTATGAATCCTTGCCTTCACCTCGTAAATTTTCTACCACTACATTTAAGTTTTATTAATCTTCCATATTCGCATAAGAACAAGCAATGGAATAATGCTAAAAATTCGACAATGAAATTGCCAACAACAACAACAACAACAACAACAAGAACAGTAACAACAAAGCAACATAAATACACAAAAGCGACAAGAAGAAAGAAGGATCGTGATTGTGGCATCGTGTAACCACATCATTTAGATCATAAATTTTATTTCGTACGTACCAGCTGAACGATCAGAGTGAACGAACGTACGAACGTTCGAGCGTACGTACTGCATGTAAAAATTCATGTTACTTTAACGCGATCGGTGCTGGAAATTGTCAACGTATGTTTGTTACCAGACGTACAAATAGATGGATGAACAACAAGCGAATGAACGGCTTAAGACTTAAAGACCAGCATCATATAGATGACTATGTCTTTGCAACGTGTGTTCATCATTTGGACCGTCAGTGTGCATCAAGTGCAATGTCTGGTAAGAACGCTTTCTTCTCTTTTATGTTTTTTTTTTTTTTTTTTTTTTATATATTTTTTTTTGCGTTCTTTATGGTCAAATCGCACAAGAAAATGTGTATGTATAGTAAATATTAACAACAACAGTACCGTCACCAATACCAGCATCTAGTCTGACAATTTGTTACGCGTATATGTGGCCACCATTATTATTTTTCACAACTTGTAATGTTTAAGTCTCATGTATTCGACCGTACACTGACATACCTACCGACATAAGTAAGCAATGATAGTATGCTATAAATTTCTCTTCTGTTAAAGGAAAAACTTATACGTATCGTGTGGGGCAGCAAAGCATTCACAGTGGGCGGCGATATTGGCAGATAAATTGTTTTATTGAAAAGTATTTAAAAAAATTGTTGCAATTTTTAGAAGAATCACTAGACAAAAATATAAATATAAATATACATATAGGATATATAGGACTTTAATTGGCACAGATATGCTTACATACGTATGTATATGATTTTCATATTCATTTGTTCATCTTCGTACATTTTCGTGTTTAGAGAAAATTTAAGAAAGAGCATAAATTATATTACAAATTAATAAATTTCGCTATTTAATACTACGCATTAATCAATATTGAAAAATAATCGGTCCGTATAGGTTCGCGCGATCTTGTTTTCTAATTATAGCAAAGGTATCGACTGTAATTCTACCTTGCAGACATAGGTGGAATCAAAAATTCAATAAGCAATAAGCGGCACAAAGAAAATAACTTCCCAACAACGTTAGCTCCTCATTACCGAAAGATGAAACTGCTGGCTTCTTTAATTATAAGAGTGTATTAGTATAATGTCGAGACTCGATTTTGGCGAGCCAGTCTACTACATACCGCTTTCCTCGAAAGTTAATTTCATTTGTCAAAAATTATTGTAAATTAATAAAACAGCAATCATCGAGTTCGTATCAACCTCGTCCCACTACCTTCGGTGGTAAAGCCATATAAGCAGTTTTAACGCGTTCAAGCCATAGTTCCCTGGATCATATAGTTACAACAAGCCATTCAAATTTTTGTCAATTGGGGCGGCTAAGGGTATTAAGGGAACTTTTTCTGTCCACTCGTAGCACTAGGAAAAGTGAGGGGCTAGTATGCATAGAATGCAAGAACCAGATTATTGCCGTATTCCATACAAGTATCAACTTTGAAAAATTAAGTACAAACTCGCCTCTCAGTTCATTAAAAGTTCTTGAGCACGTTACAAATAGGAATTTTTCAACAGATCATTTCCTCTCTGAATACATCGAAGCAAATGATTGCCTTTTCTCTCATTAATACTAGACATGTTACAACAGTGTATATACAAAATCGTTCAAAAATTCAAATTAGTATCGTTTCACTGCTAGGTTTTTAAAGAGAAATAATTAAAAAACCACACCACATAAGAGGGCGAACATCCAAAGATGAAAGCAAACGGCGCAATCGAACATCGATACCCTGCTAACCTGCGTTTACGATGTGGTTCGGATTTCATAATACGCTATGTCATTTCATTTGCGCACTGCAATAATATTAATATAATTCTAGTCCGATTTCCTTCGAAATGTGCCGTTGAAGCATACGATGCTTTCATCGTATGCAATATTTCGAAAGATAGAAAAATAATTTCATATATGAAAGATTTGTTTACGTTAGCTGGTTGCAACACACGTCATCACAGTGGTTAATACCAGTGTAGCAGCCTAAAATAGGAGCGTATTCTTGATAACAGAATAAAATATTATTCTAGAAAATTATTAAACAGATTGCTATTAATAGAACACAATAAAAAATGGCAGCAACGAGTCGATTCTAGCATTCTCGGCATTCTTGAATTTAAGGGAGTTTGAAAGCAAAAAAAAAAAAAAAAAGCTCTTAATCTACATATCGATCACTAAATATTGACACACGCGGAGGGAAATTTGAAAAATATTGATTTTATATTAAAGTTAAGAGATTGTCAACCAAGAAAGGCAAACTTTTCAAGGCACATCACTTTCGATCAATTGCGGCCAAAATTGGTAAAACTTTCCCACACCACCATCAGCTTATTGCGAAAATATGCTTCAGTTTATTTTGAAACCTTAAGCAAATAATTTGACTTTAAAGAGACAAAAGCTGATCTCTCTCATCTTCTTTGATCCGACTGCAAGCTGATAAATGGCTTAGACAGCTTATACAATCTTCTTCAAGACTTGAAATGAAGTAAGATTTTTACATATATATATAGAAGAGTGTATTAACTATTTGTTAATGCTAAGATTCATTTATTGTTATCTAACTGAAAAATTGAGAAAAATTCCTTAAATAGTTCCTTCAGTTAATAGATTCGGTACATGTATGTCCGAACGGAACAAGTTTTCGTTATGTTAAGGCCATTAAGAAGAAAAAGCGACAACAATTGTAGAAGGAGTTTGGTTTGCCATTGTGAACATTCTTAAGCCGAGTAAATTTAATTGCTTTTGCATTTTGTAATCAATTTTATATGTATATGTGTATAAATAATGTAAAAACTCTCTAAATATAATAGGATTCAAGTAATAATATGTAAACTCATGACCTAAAGGCAAACAATAACTGAGAACAAATAATTCTGACATAACAAATCCTTTAACAAAGTCTTATAAAAATACTACAGGACATGCGTTTGTATTTTTTCAATGCATTTGTTTATGTATTTGTTATACGTGCGTATATGACAATTATTCACATCTCATTTATTCATAAACCCAATCACGTACTCTCATATATATATATATATATATATATATATATACATGTGTGTATGTGCATGTTTGTGTGTTTGTGTGTTTGTATGTTTGTGTGTTTGTTTGTATTTATACATATATATATATGTATGCTATTCTCTTTTTGTTACTGTATAAATTTCTTGAATTGCGAACATTCAGCTAACCTCGGGGTATGAACTTGTTTGCATATCTGTTACACACTTTCATGAAGGAGCATATGTGTTGGAAGTTGGTCATTTTATTTTCTGTTAATGAAACGCACCCATTGTCGATAAATGTATGGCCATGGCTAGCCAAGTACAGCAAAGCAACCCACTCTGTTGCATGCTGTGTTTCTGGATACCTTGTTATTTTCACACTCTTTCACGCTACCTCAGCTAGTACGGCTGGCTGGTTGGTTGGTTTAAAATTTATGAGCAAACAATACTTTTGCTGCGACAGCTTGTAAATAACTTTGCGCCCGCGCTTACAATTTGTTTTCATCCTTATTTTTATTTTTCGTTTACAACGTATTCATTTTACAGTTTTTTATACTTGGCTTTCGATAGAGAAAAAAAAACAAAAAAGAAAAACAACAAAACGCAAAAGAAATAAAAGAGTTTTGCCATTGTGCCATCGCTATTCACCATCACCATCACCATCACAATCACAATCACAATCACAATCACAATCACAATCACAATCACAATCACCATCACCACCGTCATCATCATCAGTGCTTTTTCGGTTGGCTCTTCTTTTATATTTCGGGTTAAGTCCGCGCGTTCAATCTCGTTATTATATGATGCAGTTTGTCATTTGTTATGTGAATTGGCATCATATTAATTTTTTCTTCATTTTTGTTTCTTTTTTTGCTTTTTTTTTTTTTTTAATTTATTTATTTATTTTCATCTTTCCTTGCTATACGGATTAAGTTCGCTTCGCTTATGAATTGAAAGCCTTTGCTTTCTTCGTTGTCTGACTCGCTGCATCGACGGATTTCATACGCAGGTGAAGTGTATTGAATATAAGTAAAGTAATAAATTCGTAATCAATGAATTTCCTTGAAATCAAAAGAAAGCTCGATTAAGAGAAAGAGCTCTCTTTTACGGCTCACAAATATTCAGCATAAAATATATTGCATAGAGACATGTAACTACATATACATATATATATCTAATTATCTTTGTACACGAACTTTTTTTACACGAAATTGGATTTAGAACGTGTTAAAAAGAAAAAAATTCTCTTTTTTTATGAATTTTTCCTTTTTTGGTGTTTCTATGAATTTTTTTCATTCTCATTCGTCACAAATATGGACTGTAACTGCGCGTTCTATTCTTCACAATTCAGTTAGGTTATGTCGATTATATGCATATATGAGTGAGGGAATTCCCCGAATTATGCATAGAGTGAAGACATCATGTATTTTTCGCATAATTTAATTTGGTTTTATTTTTTATAATATATTTAATGAATTAAAGTGTGTAGGCGCGAAATAAATTCTTCAATGAATTCTCACAAGAATTTTTTAATATTTGTTTATTGCACTTCTCAGTTGCTTTTTTAGATCCGGAATAAATCTACTATTATGCCATCTGGCCAAAATCTTTTGTTGCACGAATTTTTTTGGCAACGTATCTAACGTGTATAAAGAGAATAAGGTATATATATATATATATATATATATATATATATTATTATATATCAAAGTTATATATCAAAGTTGGGCATTTATTATAACATAGACTACGTGATCCAAGTTGCATTTAATTAAAAAGAATTCACATATAATTATATGTCATATATGCTCCATGCGTTATATGCACCATGTTTTACTTATCCTATATATGTTATATCTCGCATATACTGTATATGTTACATATTAAAAAAAACGCGTTATATATGTATGCTATGTAATGTGTTTGTTTCATATATTATAAGCTGTATATAAGATGAACTTTTCCAAGCTTTTTATTTAAATGTGTTTCTCTGCTGTTTAACCAATCATCACAAATTTATTATTTGCTTCTCAATTCGACTTTATGCAAATTATGAGACCGTCACAGGGTCTTTGCGTCACTTTTTATGTTATATCTGTCATATAGCAAATGTCATTAACACACTCATTATTTATAAAGCATTGTTCAAATGAAGAATGTTAATAAAAGAGAGAAAAAAAAACAGAAACAGAAACAGAAACAGACTGTCAAAAAATTAAAATTAACCAACAGCTATATGAAACTCACTTGTCACTCTTGATCAGTAAAATTACATTTCGTTTCTGCAGCACACTCAGATGGACATATTCATAAGTCTTGATAAGCTCGGCTACACTTGCACTTTTATAGGCAAATATGTACCAGCCAGCAAACATGTCGTAATCGCGTCGCGTTCAAATAAATAAATATCTATACACAATTTGAAGATCCATAAATAGTTAATTGATGCACAGCTGTATCCTCTAACAACAAAATCCATTCTGTTCTTAAAAACGTCTTAACTCGGTAAACCCCGTCAAAATTTCACGTCATTTTTAAAAATTTTTTTTTTTTTTTTTGCTTTTGCGAGTTATACTCATTTTACTGGCTTTGCATTTACTATTATTTTCAAAACACTGAGATGATCTGATCTTCGTCTTTCAATTTAATATTCTTTTTTGTTTTGAAAAAATATCTTCAAAATCCACTATTGCTTTGAAAACAGATCTGGCAGCAATTCTCTCTTAAAATAGCAAAAAAAAAAAGGCCCAAAAGAGACCTGTTACAGACCGGTTACAGCAGAAAGCCCGAAAATTATTCCCGATAGTCGGAAATCGAACTTGCAAGAAAGGTCTGATAACCAACGTATATATGTCGGAACGCATTGTATTAACTACGTTAGACGAAACATTGGACATAAGAAAGCTATACGCGCGCTATACTTTCGATGAAAAAAAAGAAGCATTTTGTCACTCAACATATCCGGCCTCCAGCGACTAATGCCTCTTTGCAAATCCCAAAAACATTTCGCAGAGCAAAAACATTTGGATTCGAAATTGTGAAGTCACTGCGGAAACTGAAGCGTATCCTGAGTGCCCAAAAACTTGAATAAGAGCAAAAAATTAACACTCCTAAGGTCTGCCCCACCATCTACCAATTGTTATATAGGTTACCATAGGCTAGATAATGCTTCATTCTTCAATGAGTTCGCAGTTGCCTGTCGCATTGGAGCTCAAGCTGTCTCATTGTCGGACAAACTACGAACTGCTAAACCCCTTCAGAGTTATGTGCTCAACCTTTAATGACGAGTGCTGGGATAGCTCCTCTTCATCGATAAATCATATTAAGGGCGCTAGTCTCGGCTACGAGAAAGGCCCGCACTTGCTTTAAATTTACCAGATGAACAAAACTATTTCAAGTTCAAACATATGCAAAACTGTCTTACAAAATAAATGATTCGTATAGCAAATCAATGGTAGCGCTAGTTACTTACACTTAATTGAAGAAAAAAATACAATTTAATTATATTTAGGCTTTGTTTAAATTCTTAAGCGTAAGGTTTAACTGAGTTTTGTTTATGGTACTATCTAAGCATTGAATCTATTAGATGAGATTCTTGTAAGTTCCCTTTGACGGAGACGGAGTCAATGGAAAAAATCAAATTTTCCAAAAAGAAAGGTTTTTCTTAATTAATCCTGAGGCTTTTGTTAACCGATTTCTTATAGAAGAAAAGTCATCTCTTGTAAATTATCCCTTTATTTGCTCCTATTGCTTGCTTCTATACGCCTAAAAGCTAAGTAAGTTTCTACTTCTTTACAAGAGGTTATTATAGAAAGATTTTAATTAGAAATTGGAATTGCTTAGCATCTTCTCCTCTCCCATGTCCCATGGAGAATACACGAAAAAGCTTTTAAGCCTTAAAAGCTGTAGTTGTACGATGTTTTATTTTTGCATGCAAAGTGAATGCGACAGCGCTTCTTCTTTATTCTGCACCACCAGACCATGTTGTCTTGTTTTAAAATTTCCCAGCTTCATGGAACTAAAGTCGGTCTTAAAAATTACAATGCAGAGAACTCCTCAAATAAAAGGAAATTTCATATAAAAGCATAAAAATTTCTATTCTTATTTTCTTAATAACTCTCCGTTTTCAAGACCTTAAGACAACAAAGATGAAACTTTAGCTCGAAAATGTCTATTATTGTTTTCACTACGATCTTGGTCTCAAACGATCAAAAGCTTGGTTATGTTTCCCGGATTTATAATGGATTAACCTCGCAATCGGGATAATTTACTGTAATTTCATTAATTTGGAAACAGATTTTCTTAACTATATTTAATATTCCAGAAATTTTATAATTTATATGATCCCACTACACCCACTACACCAATAACCCAGTACCAGAGAAACTCTATATAAATTAAAGAGTAAAAGAAAAAAATAGAAGGAAATTATATTCAGCTGTAGTCGAATCGTTCTAAAAAAAAGAAGAAGAAGAACTCAACTACAACATTGGATAAGCTGGAACGATTTTTAAAATTTTTGTACACAAATTACGCGATCACTCATAGAATGGGAAGAATGGGAATAGGAATCGTTATATATATCTATTCTATCATAAGAGTGAAGAACTGAAAATCAAACTTTTTTTGCTTTTGAAAGCAGAGCGGTTCTAAGTTTATCTTGTGCTGTGGGCGCGCCCCACTGACTGATTCTGCCGATTACCAATACCAAACCGCTTGCAACAAGTTCCAATGTTTTTGCCAAATTTGATGTCAAAATCTGTCCTTTATTATGTTATGAGGAAAATGTTTACCACTGACATTACACTGACGGACAGACGGACATGCTTGAATTGATTAAAGAATTAATGCTGATCAGGAATAAGTATACTTTGTGGTATCTCTGACGCTTCCCTGACGCTGAGTGTTGCGAACGTTTTGACAAAATGAATATACCCAAATAAATACCCCTCCATTTGGTGGTGAATATAAACAAACATATCCGCATAACAAACTTTTATTATTTTATAAAAAGTTAATATTACTTTTGAAGAAAAAGCAACTGAAAATTTTCTATTTAATGAGTTAGTGAGTCCCATACAGATAATTAGTTATCTCTAGTATCTGCCCCCCCGATAAAAGGGTTTTAAAGGTTCGCTTATTATTTGCTAGCTATATAATCTCATAACGCCTGGCTCCGGTGAAGATACAAATGAACATATTTGCCGTAAATATATATATAGAATAAAATCGTAACCTATAACTCATTGCACTAACAACAAGCGAAGCTTCCGTCCTGTGATAAGCAACTTAAGGAACGTGTGAATTCAGCCTTTTATAGCAGTGTTTACTTTGTCCTGTGTTTATATGTCTGTGAGTAAAAACTAATATAGTAAATTAAATTTAGGTTTATTTGGTTTGTTTATATGCATTAGTTATGTTGTCAGTTTTTAGGCAGACGTATAGGAAATAAAAAGAAGAGAGAAACAAAAAATGAAAAGAGCAAGAGCAAGAGCAAGACCCCGGTATAAATGCGTTTGGCTGGATGTGTACATACATGTAAGACCCAAATGTTATAAATAAAATTGTTAGACAAATTTATTTGCCGACTCAATAATTCAAAAGTCAATACAAAAATTATGACTCTCTGTTTGAATGCGAAAAATTATTGTTTCCGAGAGTATTCACACATTTTCACACATACATATGTATATATTTGTATATACATATATACAATATATATATATATACAATATATATGTATATGTGAAGATATATATGTATATATATATATAAATTTGTATATGCATATATAGATATATATATATACATATATATATGTTCTTATATTGCGTATCGTAAATACATCGGTAGTAGTTATTGTATAGGCTACAACACTTTGTTGGAGTTGCTTTAATTTGAATTTTGAGCATTCTTTCACCTTTTGGGTTATAAATTTTAATCTACACATACCAACATACGCATACAAACAAGCACACACAAACACACACACACACGTACACACAGTCATACAAATTTATACACGTATCCTTATATAAATATATACAATATATACATACACACACACATATATATATATATATATATATATATCAACGAATGCAGTCTTACTTACATGCCGAGTTGATATAAGCAACAATAATAATCGTCATTTGGTGATTTTTAATATTTTTTTATTTATGCACTTCAATGCAGTATTAATGTAACAGCAATTGTAGTAGTAGTAGCAGTAGTAATAGTAGTAGTAGTAGTAGTAGTAGTAGTAGTAGTAGTAGTAGTAGTAGTAGTAGTAGTAGTAGTAGTAGTAGTAGTTGTTGTAGTAGTAGTAGTAGTAGTTGTTGTTGTTGTAGTAGTTGTTGTAGTAGTAGTTGTAGTCATGGTAGTAGTGCCTGTGTGTGCGTTGCAACAATATAAATTCTCGTTACAGTGTCAAAGGATTAGTAACGGAAATTTATTAGCATTCCTTGGCTTAAATACCTACAAACAAGAGACCATCGCATATATATATATACGTACAATGGTCAAAAACGATAGGCAAGTTATGGTTTCGGTGTATGTCCGGTATGCTAAGGTAATTCTCAATGTCTTACTGAATATATTGGTAAAGACAAACAACACGAAAGATACACTCTCTAGTAGATTTATTGCGATTCGCACTGAATTATAACTCGATTCCCTTTTACCAGCTCCTTCTTTTCCTTTTCCTTTCCTTATTGCCTTTATTTTTGCCCTTTGTTCTTGCTTTAGTCGTGGTGGTAACAGTTTTTAATTAAAAACTGTTCAACTGTTTATACAAGATGATAGCGTACGGCTTACATACCACAGAACCGCAGCAAGAACTTTAAACAATTTGCCAAAATGTAAGCAAGTGAACTCTTTCGTTTTCTTTCTTTCTTTCTTTCTTTCTCTCTCTCTCTCTCTCTCTCTCTCTCTCTCTCTCTGTCTCTCTCTTGCTTTCTTGCATTCACACAATTTGTCTGCCATACAAAGTACACAGAGTTATAGCTGACCTCGCAGCTAGTGAAACTATAAATTCTTGAAGGCTGTAATAAAAATGACCTTAAGTTCTTAAGACATTTTTTTTTTTTTTTTTTTTTTTTTTTTTTTTTTTTTTTTTTTTTTTTTTTCACCAGCTTTTGAATAAAGTCCGCTTGCTGCTTAACACGTCTGTTATTAATGTTTAATTACTTTTTAATTATATTTCAAGTAAACAGAAATGAAGATGAGTAAATGTAATAAAAATGTGTATATGTGTATATGTGTATGTGTATGTGTATGTATATATAGGTAGCATATTCGTATAGGTATGTTAAATGATTGTGTGGATAAATTGAACTATCGGATTTTTATGACTGAATTCAGAAAACAGATACAATTGCAAACGCACACGCACACGCACACGCAAACATATAGATGAAGACACATCTGATGTTTAAATTGGGCGAATGTGTATCACATACAAAATATACGAACGCGTTGTCAGCATTTCGTACTAATTCGTAAAAATAACTGTAAGCCTTAAAGCTCTATACGTGTATTATATATATATATATACAGATCTATTTCTATTTCTGTACGTATGTGCAGTACGTGACAAGCCACGGAAAGTCATGTTTAGTAATGAAAATTAAGAAAATCTCTTATTTTAACATCAGTTACATACAACTAAACTCTAGTATTAAGCAATAATGTATATGTACTGAGTTTATAGTGCAGGATATATATTTCCTGTATACAGTTAGTAACAAACTTAATTAGCAATGTGCTGTGTATATAGCTATATGTGTATATTCTTTTGTAAATTACCAGCTATAAAATAATGCACATCTTTTCTAAAGCATTCAGCAACTATTACTACATTTGTTTGTTTGTTTGCTTAGTTCTGCCATTCCCCTCATTTCCAACGATTTCGGCAGCAGGAATGCCATGCTAAACGCATGGACTTTATGCTCACTGGCTATAGGGTTGGTCGACTGTGCGGTTAGGCAACAATGGCAATGATTTTATCTTTGCATATATATGTGTGTGTGTGTGTGTGTGTGTATTTATTTCATCTTATATCGTACAAAATAATTAAAAACACAATGTTGGTTAGTTATGGCTGTGCTAGTGCGTGAGTAATCAAAACAAATTCACGTACTCTTACACACACACTCGAACTTATACTAATCAAAGTGTACATAGATTGTGCTTTAAGCTTTATAAACCTTATGCATATACAAACTTGCTACGTATGCACTCGTAAAAAACAGAAAGACTGACACCAACTGTTATGAGAAAATTTTTACAAACCATTAAAACAACAGTTTCAAAATTATTTCCATCTTAAATCTAACTAACCAGTAGTTGTTTTATGCTATAAAATTGAATATCATCTGTCGAAATGGACAAAAGACGTAAGACCTCTTGACTCTTGACTGTTATATATTGCCACGCATAAGCTAAGCAATAATTGACTTCTTGAAGAGTCAGTCGATGATCATTTTACATTACATTCGCACTGTAGATATTGTGGCGTTTTAATCGCTCTAAAAAAAAAATCCGAACATATTTTACGTAATAATTTGATATAAAAGAAAGATGTTCTAAGCTCTATAAATTTCACGTATAAACAGTAATATCAGTTAACCTTTAATAAATATATTTCTGCATCTTTCTCTCTTTCTCTCTCTCTCTCTCTCTCTTTCTCTTATCCAATACGAATATAATTGGACAATTTCACTCGCTGTGTGCTACTCGCCAATGACTGTGAATGCACCGAAAAATTCAATTTGAATACCGTAAAATTATAATTATTATTTCATGCTCGCATATAAATTTGCAACAACAAGAGACATAATGCGCAGCAAACGTTCAAAATTGGAAAATAACAACAGATACACATTCACATGCAGGAGTATTGCAGTCAATAATGGTGTTAGCAATTTCTAGCTGGCTGGCTGTCTGCTGGCTGTGTGCCTCGCTGCCTCGCTGCCTCGCTGCCTCGCTGCCTAGCTGGCTGGCTAGCTGGCTGGCTGGTTGGGTGACTAGTTAGTTGCCTATGCTTTACAATCAACAAAGCAATTTTATAAACAACAAATCTATTTTCCAATTTATTGTCAATGACATTCAACATTTATTTTGTCTTTTCTTTTTGTCCTTTCTCTCTCTTTCTTCTTCTCTATCCCTTCTTCTTTTTGTCTTTTGTTGTCGCTCTCTGGTCATGCATTACTCTGATCAGTTGCTTATGGACCTGTTCATTCAATTCAGTTCATTAAATGAGCATAGCATGCTGCCTGCCGTATGCGATAAAGTGGCGATTGGCGTACTCCGCATAGTTTGTGCAGTGGTATGGCGGTGTAGACGCCCTCGCAAAGCGCCAAAAGATAAAAATTTTGCACGGCATATTCGCGTATATGCTTGTGTTATGCTCAGTTAAATGAAATGAGTTCTGCCGTTAGATTTGTCTGAAGCAAAAAAATTTTCGCTTTACAGTCGCTAAACTCGAAGCGAAATAAATTTCAAAACCAATTGCTATGGGGGGCATGCGCAACAATATGCAACTGTCTATAACTGGCTGAGAGACGGACATACAGACAGACAGCATGTGTAGTCCGATGCCGAATAATGCAGCACATCATTACCAGGTTGTGCGGTTTGTGCTTAGTGTTGCTCTGACGGCTTTAACTGTTTCACGAATCCCAATATTAATAATAATTTTTTTTTTACTTTTCAAGACAAATAATAAGAGGAAGAAGTCACACTAAAAGCTATAAGGAACAAGTAAAGCAACAGAAGCGAGGTAATGAAACGAATTCCTTTTAATGTCAAACCGGGCATAATTAAAAAACTATTCGAAAACCTATTTTCAACGACAAGTCCTTAGTATCACGCAGTAATCAGATTTCACAAATTTGGTTTCAAAACTGACATAAGTCGCCCCTACACGCTTATATAGCCAATGTCTGTTAACTTGCACTCCTAGTCCTGTGTCTACTAGAATCACCCCAAGTTTAATAATGAACTTTTCCCAAAAAAAGCTATCGCTTGAAACTGGAGTTCAGTTTCAGTTAAAGCATTTGCGAATTTGAAAACACTCATTACCCGTTCGACATGTTCGCAACATGTGAACACCTTCAAATTAGCAAATCAAGGACCATCTCAAAGAGCCATGGAATGAGGAAGGGTGAGGTTATTTCTGATATTTCTGAATAAGCAGCAGATATTTCACTATTGCTTACCTAGGGGAGCCTTTAGTCTTTCAATAAATTTCCTGGTCAGTAGCTTTATGTAGCATCTGGTCCTTCTTCCTGAAATCTCATGTGGGTTACGTGCGTCACGAATTAACCTAAACGATGTCAAGTTATTGACAACTACTAATAAACGGTTAATGCGACTCGTTGCCGCCCAAAAACAAAACATCCTAAATATTTTTGGCGCTCCGTGAGAGTCAAGCGTGTTCTGTATTAAGTCGCTCTATAGACATATGGTGGGCTACACCATTAGTCTTATATTGTTTGCGATCTAACTCTATTGTCATACTTTGTAGCACGAGAGTAAACTGAGGCAGCGAAGTGAATTTGATACACGGTCGAGTTGGCAGGGGGTTGCCATCCCTATGGCCTCTTGCTCGAAAGGAAGAAGATGCTAATCAGCGCTATCCATTTTATTGATTGAACCATCGGAGCGAGCAAACCACATCTGCGCCACTTTGATTGTCCCTCCGTCCACACGTAATATAAGAAGACGTAAGTACAAACAACTATGCGGGAATGTAGCTTGAAAACCGATGAAATTGTTCGATTTCTAAAAATCCGACTTGAAGCCAACGCATAAACAGTAAATTGTATTGGGTAAGATTGTTGTGCCAAGATTAGACACCGTATAGGTGAACACAACAAAACGGAAAGATTACTTTAATGATGTTTTTGCAAATTACATATAGAACCACCAGTATAAACTAAGTTTTACATATTACTGAGCTGAAGCAGTTGCAACATACAATTTTTTGATCGCTAGTGTATTTTTGAAGCCCGAGAAGGATTTTCCGATGCCAATAGTTGTCATTCTTTACGTTATATCAAATGTATGTAGTGCCGTAGCCACTTAAACCTTACTCAAAACTTGAACTCTATCTGTAAGTAGCTCTGATCGCCATCAAATTTTCACGTATAGCAGACGTCGTCTTCACGCATTTCTATTTCTATTTCACGACAGAAACATTGGCGAAACGTAAATCATGATTTGGGCTTCTTCGCAGCCAGACATATAACAGTGCACTTCTCTGAACTATCAATGCGAGCACAGGCTGCTCCGCTTGTGCACGTACGGTGGCCACAGCATTTCGATAAAAAAAATTTGCATAATCCGCAAATTTGATTACATCCTCTATTTTTGAATGATGCTGTTGGGCAAATTGGCAACTTATTCGAATTCGAATTAACATAATCCGTCCGTTCATTCGTATTGAAAATCTTAAAGTCGGCCTTGCTTTTTGGCAACGGTATTGAAATTAGGAAATTTAACTTTAACGTCCTTAAGAAAACGCTGATGCCTTTCGAAAAATTGTAGAACACTTTGTAAGTAACATAAAAAATATCATCACTCGAGTCCCTAAACAGCCATTGGCTACGTTCTTTGCTGACACGGCTCCGAATGAAAACAACAGACACATTTTCAATGTTCGAACGGTTGACAATGGCACCATCGTCACCATCCTGGCGTATCCCAATCTTCCCTAACTATTAATAAGACTAATGATTTAAGTTCTGACCATAGTCCAGTAACGATAAATTTCAAGACCAATTTTTCGGTCAAAGAAGGAAAAATCCAAAAGTTTTCACATCTAATACCAGCGTAAGAATATCCGAAATTTGCATAAATTTAATCACGTGTATTAAGACTGGAACTGAGTTGCACCAAGCAGCCGACAATCTTACTCAGCTCATTCGCGAAGCAGCCGCTGTTCCAACGCCACGCGAAATGATTAATAATATCGCTACCCATTTTATAGCCGCTAACATAGAAGCACTCATCAGAAGGCAGAGAAATTTCCTTAATATATGGCAAAGGACCAGGCAGCCTGCTCATAAAACAGTCTCAAATCAAGCGTCGAATTATCTAAAAGTTCGGGTGGAGAGTGAAAAGAAAACTTCCATTGGAAAATTTTTATGTAATCTAAGCCCTACAAGTAATGACGGGGATGAGCTTTGGATCGCTACGAAGTACCTAAAGCAACCACAGCGAAGAAATGTTCCAATCAAAAATTCGAGTTGCACAAGTTGTAGATCGGACCAAAGCAGAGCGGACGCATTCAACACTTTTTTAACGAAAACTTTTATTCCATTTTCTTCTTGTCGCTCCTAGCAGATTAAGGAAATCACAGATTCTCTTAGCTTTGCATGTCAAAGGTCAAATCTGCCGACCCATTAACCCACTTCACAATGCATGAAATTCGAAGTGAAACCGGAAAGCTGAACAAAAACCACTTCGGGATACGATCTAATCGAGTACCGAATCACTAAAGCACTGCCGAAACGAGAATTGATTCACTCACAACACTGTTGCGTTTTCCTATTCCGTAGAAATGCGCAAAACTTGCTATAGTTCCAGAACCCTGATATGATCGCACTGCCCTATCAATCTTTTACCGGCCTTTTGCATATTATTTGGAAAACCTTTTTTTAGAGAAGATTGCTTCCGATCCTGGAAGCTGTTAATATATTTTGATTTGGGCCTAATCACGGTACACCGGAACAATGTCATAAAGTAATTAAAGCAAATCGCAACACATCGGAAAATAAACCGTATTGCTCCTGGATGTTTTCTGATGTAAAACAAGATGTTGGTGAACACCTTGACATGAGGGCCTATTTTTTGAATTAAAAAGTCGGTTGCTCGCACCATTTTATATATTGCTAAAATCCTACTTAAATGGGAGAACTTTCTATAATTAATAGTAACAGCGGTGAATGAGAAATTGGCGAAATAATTCCCCGAATCCCACAAGGGAATGTGTTGCGCCCAATATTGTGCACGATTTTTACCTCGGACACGCTTGGTTCCTACGATGTTAACTAGTTCTACAAACGCCGCGGCTATCATCCAAAAGCAATTACATGCGACAGGAGAATGGCTCGAAAAGTGGAATATAAAAAAATTCGGAAAAATCGTCACATGTTACACTTATCCTAAGAACAGAAGATTGTTCTTCCCCTAAATTAAATGACGTAACAATCCTCCAATCATCCAACACTGTGACAAAGACTTAACTAGGAAAAAGCATTCACGGTTGCCAAAACGTCGACCACTAAATATGAAAGCAAAGAAAATGTACTGGCGTCTAGGATGAAAATCCAAGCTTCGTCTGGAGAAGAAAGTTTCACCCTAGAAGATCATTGTTCCATACATTGCACATAACGATGGTGATGTCCTCGATTTTAAAAAAGAAACCGAATAAGCTTGCACCCTACTATGTCAGCTGTAAATTTATTACATGATTACATTGGACCTCCGCTTCACATAGACTCGTTGGTGCTACCCTTAGTGCGTACTTAAAACTTGAAGTGAATTAATTTGCTAAAGGTTTAAAGAAACAAATTCAGAAGTTCAACTAAATGACTTTGACATGGATTCGGAATGTGTTTTCAGTTGAAAAGTTGAGTACGCTCCCGGTGAGAAGAGATGAGATGAGTTCGAAATAATAACAATAATAATAATAACGCAGTTTCAACGCATCAATGACGATGTTTTTTGCAGGAAAATAAGAAAGAAAGAAGGAAAGGGATAGGAATAGTAGAGAAGAAAAGACATCCCATCTATTTCCCTAAATGTTCCCATGACGATGACTTCTGGAAATTATAAAATTAACGCGAAGTCTAAGAGAACTAGAAGCTAGGGAGACAGGGCACAATTGAAGACTCTTCGTATTTATAGTTAAGTACGGGTCTATGAATAAAATATTCAGATATAGAAACTTCGTTATTGCTGTCCAGTTAAGCATTTACGAAAAACACATGTGTAAGTAAATAAATAAAAACCCGAAAACAATGTGATAAAAATTTCCCTTTTCTCTGAAATAAAGTCGCATAAAGCAGTTAATAATACCGTTTTATTGCGATTTTTTTTTTTTTTTTTTTCGTTTTTATTCTTTTCATTCATTCACATCTTTTGCATACCCGCGATTTAGTACTTGCCCTATGACAGAGTCTCATTTACTGATTTGTGTTAATTTGACACAACAGGAGGTCCCAAGCGATCATCCGATGATCGCCTACCTTACATTATACATAAGAAAAAAAGAAAAAAAAAGAGTAAATAAACCGCTCGACGGCCACAAGGAAAGCAAGGTATTCATGCGAAGAAACAAAAAAAAAAAAAAAAAAAAAAAAACTTTAACGATGTTTTTCTGCCAGAAATTTATGATCTCATAAATTGCGATTAATAAAATTTACACAACCTTTGCTCAGGCGACTGGCATGAATGCCACTTTGTCTGCCCGTCTACTACCACTGCTGATATACGTATGCAAGAAACTCGACGGACAGTTGCGCACATAAACATACATGTTTAGCATGCGTGTGACATTTTATGAACTAAGCGCACAAACACGACGCAGTTTCTACCTCGCCGCCGTATATAAATTTGCAAACAATACTCAATAGAGCATACATGGACAACGTCACCGTGACCATAATCAGTTATGCATATGGATATGAATTGCTTAAAATAAATGGCTGTGATTTGGCTATGCAAAGAGAGGAAGAAGAAGAAGAAGAAGAAGAAGAAGAATATGAAGAAAATGAAAATAATAATAAAGAATATAATAACAATAATAATATGCGCCCCCGCGTACTTGTTTAAAAAGCTTAATAGCATTTTATACATGCATGCGTTTTTATGGACTTACACGAAACGTCGGATAATTCGAAAATTTTCAGGATATGCTTCCATAACTTTGTAATATCATTAGCGTCATTTGTTAAACCCAAACATACCTCGCAGACAATTCCATTTGTTTTTGTTTCCTTTCAATTCAATTACATGCATCCACATTTACATACATATAGATTTGCTTTGTTTAAAAAAAAACAAGAAAGCGACTACATTAAGCTTGGGTCGAACATTCCAATACCCACCGCTACCTGAACGCTTGAATGCAAGATAAAGCCAAAATCTATTCGCTCGTTATTGATTCTTGTGCAACTCTGTAACACTGTGGACCTTCATGTCTGCCTTACTTTTTTTTTTTTTTTTTTGGTAGTTTTACTGCAAGCCTTTTTGTCAACCTTTTTGAAAAACCTGGGACTTGGGGAATTAAAAATGTTCTCAGTTAAAAGCGCCTAATATAAGAGGAAAGGGAAGAATAACCGATTTTAAAAATTTCACTTTATGAGAAGCCGTGGGATGGGTAGGGCAAGAGAAGTACTGGAGGGGGGTGGAGGGGTGGGTGGGGCTTCACGTGGACAGGTTTTGATCATTTTCAAACCTAACATGACGAGTGTGAGTAAAGTGAACATAAAGTTAAGTACATACGTATTTCTGATTACAGCCTACGAACGAAAGAGCGAATGAGAGGCTCACGTAAATGGATTCTTTTATTCGTATATAATATCATATATACGTATATGTGACGCTGGCAAAGACATATTTCCATATATTTCTTGGCATAATTCTTGACAAATCTAATATACCCCCACGAAGAGTACAAAAGTGTACCAATAATGAACTCATAAATTCAATTCAATGCCTCGCAGTGTCATTCATGCTTAACAATTTGTTTTCAGTTTAATTTAGTTTCAAATCCCTTGATATGTCTTAAAACGCATTACTATTAACAACGGACCGTCAACTAGGAAGATGTGAAACGCTATGCATACAAACGTATAACGAAGAATTTACTAATGAGCGTCAATTTTCAACCGAAAACATCCGGCATAAATATTCTTATTTTCCAATGTCACAACTTGTAAAATAAATAATCTCATTCTAGCAGAACAGTCCCTCTTGTACGGTATTACTCCCCGTACCGTTTTTTCGCAGTAGCAGCAGCAGCAGTGGCATAGCATAGCATAGTATAGTATGTGTGCCTTAATACGATATGACAAGAAGATGCTGTTCTGCATTACAAATGTTTTATTTCACTTTCAAATTAATATTTCTCTCTTTCGTTCAACCTGCAGCCGCCCTTCTCTCCCCAACTAATTTTTCCTTTTAATCATCGACTCCTTGCATTTTTATTTGGCTATAAACAAAGTTATTATAATCTTTGAAACGTGTTGGTTCATAAAATGTGTGCTATTGAAAGTGTGCGTACACGTGTGTGTGTGTGTGTGTATGTGTATGTGTATGTGTATATATTTGATTTGATTTTTTTTTAAGGGGATAGAACGAATAATACACGTTCATGCGTCGATGCCGCAAAATATCGAGCCCTTAACTGCCTTCTTTCACAGCACTCTGCGTGCTTTGCTCCTCATATCTTATTATGAAGTACGGTGTGCATCAAGAACTCGACAATTGTCAGTGAAATTTGCGTCATAAATTTTCTGTGTTGATGTCGCATTGCTTTCAGCTTCTCTCCACTGCTTGTTATCGGTTTTATTTTTCTTTTCCATTTTTTACATTTCTGCCCCTTCTTCCCCTTTATCGTTTCCTTTCACTTTTTTTTTGTGGAAAAGTTCATCTCTGCTTGAAATATTTTTTTTTCAAATTTTTTGCAAGAGAATTTTCCTTTATGTCTTTTTGTTTTTGTTTTTGTTTCTTGTTGTCGTTTTGCACAACAATTGCACTGGAAAATTATAAAAAGGAAATATTACGATAAAAAACGAAATAAAAAAAAAAAAAAAAATATTCCTACGAAAACGAACACTTGATTAATTCTCTTCGTTTCGTTCGCATAACCGAGCGCTAATTTGTTTTAAGGTTAATTGAATTCCTTTGGCATATACAACTTGTTCGTTTACTTCGATTTACTTTTATTTAATGTACGCGCACCATGCGTCTAACACTTTGGAGATCCCTGTCGTAACACATATAAAAAAAAATGCTTACTGTAAGCCTTATAAAGATTTATTAACGAGCCCGCATTCATTTGAAGCCTGGGTCGCCCGAAACTCAACAAATAGAATATTTAGATAGTAACTAAACGATATAGTGATCTCGTGGTTCCTTTAAAGTTCCAACGAAGTCCTTACAATGATCAAAATATGGCTGCGACTTGCGACTTTACTTGAAATTGATTTTTTTTTTTTTTTGATTGCAAATACGATTTAAGTCATTCAAGAGATTAAGAGAAGCCGAAAGATGAACACATAACTCTTCGATTTCTTGCATTCACATTAATTTAGTTCCATTTATTTACTATACTTGATTGATGTCAAAGAATCTTTAATCCGTCCGTTAATGCTCTTGTATTGTATTTTCGTTTCGTTCAAGGGTGAAAGTAGTATCGCGGAGTTTCGAAATTTTAACAAGACATGAATACCGACTCGATTTTAATAGAAGAATTTATGTCTTTTGTTCACAATTTGTGTTTTCAATAGGCTAGTCGGGAGGGTGGCAATTATTTGCATTCAAGAAAGTAAGCAAAAATTGCCAGAGGAAAAAAGGAAGCTGAGTATCCGTCCGTGTAATGTTAGTAGGCAATCAAAAAAGGCCGAAGACTATAGTTGTCCTCATATTGATAAAAGCGTTCTTATCATTATCATTATCATGGCAATTGCCATCAGTGACATTAGCAACGCGTTAAAAGACTATTTTTGACACATACATACAATACTTATGCAAACACAATTTGAATAAATGCATGTAAATATTGTATAAATATGTGCTTGTGCGTGCGTGTTTATGTTAAAAACAAACAAACGCATTTCTTATTTGTTGAAGATGAAGATGAAGATGAAGATGAAGATGAAGATGAAGACGACGACGACGACAAATGAACGCCTTCACCACATACGTCAAACAAACAAATAAACATTTATGCATCAGCAGTAAAATCGAGTAAGCAGGCAAGCAGGCAAGCAGGCAAGCAGGCAAGCAAGCAGACAAAGTGAAGTAAAGTGAAGCAAAGCTAAGCAACTTTACTTATTTCATGGTTGACAAATTTGACATGAAATCCTTTGAATTGATCGCAAGCAGAAAACAACAACAACATATGCGTCCCAAGTGTATAACGTGCATAATGATTTTCATACCATGAGAGGAGAGATAGGAGAATGACAAACGAACAAGCGGGGCGGTGTGTGGCATTCTAGTTACATGGAAGGTATAAATTTTATTTGACATTCGCTGACGCTTCATGGATCACAT
Source organism: Glossina austeni (assembly GCA_000688735.1). NCBI lineage: Eukaryota > Metazoa > Arthropoda > Insecta > Diptera > Glossinidae > Glossina > Glossina austeni. Next base: position 240,108 of record KK502429.1, on the reverse strand, counting down.
GAAATTCTCTTTCATTCATTTTCATTACATATGTACGTACATATGCACAATTCTCACTCGAGTTGAAATATGCTTAATATGTACGAATGCGTCTAAAGCTAATTTTGGGGTCACGGTGCGTAATTATAGAAATATAATTAAGGGGCCGCTCTCTTGTGTTTACTTGTTTGCTTTATGTACTTTATATATATGTTTGCCTGTTATACGTTACCGATTGCTTGTGACTTACTTGCCTTTGATATTGTGATGGAATTAAGAAAAAAAAACCCACTTTTCGAATTAGACAAAAAATGTTCTTGCATTACTTTTATGTTACGAATTAATTCAATTTATCTTTGAAGTTTAATTGCTTAGTAAACTTGTTTTTGTTTTTGTTTTTTGCTAATCTTGGGGTACTAACGAAACAAAGATATCAACGGCCTTAAGGTAAACGCATACAAATCTTTTGTTTTATTCCCAATTTTGGGCAGGTGACTGGCGAAATATATCTTTCACAGTTCATAGGTTATTGAACAAAGCATTTTTTGCTTAACTCCGTATCAGTTATTACATTGTCGCAGTTATTGTTTGCAGAAAAGTCACAACTGCAGATAAACGTACCAAAAATAGTTAGTGAATATCACTATAATCTGGAATCACTATATACTGTGTGTGACTGTAAAAGATTTCTGAGACGATTGTGCTGACCGCAACTGTTGAATGGATCGAGAAATTAAGTGCATCTCCAATCTTCTATTCATTTAGTAATCTCCGCAAAATGCTGATGCTTGAAAGTTTAATTCATTTTTTTGTTCAAACAATATTTTACGCTGCACTCTTGTTGTTTGTTAATTATACCGCAAACATAGGCTCCCATGCCCACAAAATATGCATTTGACCACTCAGACTGTTTAATTGACTGCCTGACTGATTGAATAGCGTACGGCCTGCGCACTTGAAAGTGTTAACTAAAAGCACTTTCTCTTTAATTGTCGATGCTGTTGTGTTATCGAATATATTGAAATACAATTAATTCCATTTAAGTTCAAGTACATCAATTACAACACACGCAATAAAAGCCATTTACGGAATTTACATCAATTAATGCCTAGTCCCCGCCCAGTTTAATTTCAAAAATATTTTACTAGTTCTGTCTCTCCGATATACTAGAGAAGGCAAAAAAAAACAAACTGCAAAATGAAAAGCGAAAACGAAAGTTAAACAAAAGGAAAAGAAGAAGACGAAAAGGAAAAGGAAAAGGAAAAAACGAAAATGACACCAAAAAGTAAGTGGAGAAGCAAACGATTATACAGTTAATAAATATTTAATGCAAACACAACCTCCACGAGCCCACGAGCCCACGAGCCACTTATCCACGACTCATTGAATCATTGCATTGAAATCAAATGCATTTGCAATCAATTCATTACTTCATAAATGCTTTCGAACAAGTAAGTAGCTCTTGTGTCGTCATTGCCGTTACTGTTCCCTGCGCGGCACTCTCCTTGGACCCCGCTCTCTCGCCCTTTCGTTCTCTGCCTCGCCGTAGCTGATAATATCAAAATAAAATTTATTATGTGCTTATATATTTCACAAAATAAAGAGCAAATGACTGCGTTCCAGTCAGTCAGTGATGGTTGGGTTAAGTGCGCTGCTTTCGATGGGTGTGTGTGCTTTTGTGTGCATGTACGGTTTCTATCGTTCACTCATTTAAAATTAATTTAATTAACGGCTGAAAGTACGTGTTTTTTTTTCGATGTTTTCGTTGGTTTTGTTGTTGCTGCTGCTGCTGCTGCTGCTGTTTTTTTTTTTTTTTTTTTTTTCAAATTTATTTACTATTCATTAAGCATAAAGTACAGACAGCCGGTAGACAGCTAGACAAACATTATCTGTCGAAATGTGTAAACAATTCGGTTCAGTCTTTTTTTTTTTGTTTTTCTATGGCCGGTATTTTCGTGCATGCGTTCGGCTGTGTGAATGTGCGTGCGAATAACTAACTGCGTACAAAGCAGTGTGTCAAGCACAACACCAGTCATAAGGAAAAACTGTGATAGATAAATTGTTAAAAATTAAAGCCTGTCTGTCTGTGCATAAATACTTTAATACTTTTTCAAATATGGGAAAATAAACGCGAACGTTATGAGGCTTTCTCCTAACATTCACGCCCCAAGAGCGTGGCTTAAATGCACGCAAAAAGCATATGAAAAAGCAACGTATAATCTTTTGACACCGAATTTTCCATGTACCCTACTTAGGTCAATAGGATCTATTAGTTTGAGCGAGTTTAGATTGATTAGCGATGCAGTGCAGCAGAGAGAGAAGTTAAACAGAAATGATGTCAACTTAAGTTTTACTAAATGATGTATTTAAGGCACACGTATGTGTACCGTGCTCTGAAACAAAATAATGCCAATTAATTAAATGCATTGTGTGAGCGTATCAACGATACGGTCAGAAACATTTTTGTAAGCGCCCTTGAGAAGGCCTTCGGAAATATCTGCATAAGTTTAATTAAATAAATTTTTGCTAAATAATATATTTTTTCAAGCGAATATGTGCGTTGATTGCGTCCATTTACGTATTTTATCTGGGGGCATCAACTCATAATAACAACGCCAACCGTTAATTTTCTAATTTAATTTTTGCAGGCAATAAAAACTGAACAGATCTTCTCAGCATAAGCAAGTTAAGCCAGATTATGTAATAAATTTATATGCACATCCTAAGGAATCCAAGATTTCTTCAAATGCATTAAGCGTACAGAAAAAGAAGCTTAGTTTGCAACTATTCTTCGATAGTAAGTACAGAAGTGGTTTATTACTATTAATAGACGTGTCGCTCAGTTCTTCCTCCTTGTGCCTCCTTTCACATTGAGTTTTCAAAATATTTCTGCAAAATTTCAAGTACCAGATAAGCACGCGGACATGCGAACAGACACTCAGAGTGTGTCTTATCTGCACTTGCTTTGATGGCTTATCGGACAGATTGCTTGGAACCATAGGTAATTGAAGGTGCTTTACAGTACCCATCAGCTTGCAGAGCAGTCCTTCAAGAGAGAGGGCTTATTCCAAGACTGGGCTTCAAGATATGAAAGTTCGGATAAGGTCAAAGAAAAGCCTATCAAGCACCTGCTATTGTTTAATGGGGATACCACAGCGGCCGTGATTACTCCCCGAAGGGGCGCACCTAAGCGGTCAGACCCCACACGTCGGTTGAATCTGTTGCGTTCAAATTGTGATTGCATATAGACGGTATATACATATGTAAACTTTCCCCCGCGGCATCCTTCCCAGCATCAATCGACAGGTCTATGTAATCAATGCAGTGTCCCCTACCCGCCTAAACAGGTATACGTGATATTGATCGAGCCGTCAAGCTGACTCCCGTGGATTCCATAGTTTCATTATGTAATGCTTTAGAATTATCAGCATTACGTTAGTCATTATGTTCACGCTTGCATTCGCATTCTCTTCATTTCCTGGGAAGCCCCCCCCAATCACCTTCGCTATTACATTTCTTGTACAAGGGCGAGTAATCCATCCAGCATACGCCAGGCACCTTATCGCACTACACTATCTTTAACCCAATCCTTAGCTAGTTATAGATAGTAAACCTTAAACCTTTCTTTGCCGTTGACTGTACGACTCGCGAAAGTGAGAGCCATAAAAAGCAACAACCAACATTTATAGAGAGCGCCACGAAAAAGTGAGGGTTTCGATACGTTGATGTTTACCCAAAGAGATGCCATAGCTCCGCTCCCCAACGGTGGTTGATGAATATTTCCAGGTGTTATCCAGAAAAGGGGAAAAAAATTACGGCCCTATGCTCTTTTTATACTTCTCCCAGGTACTGAAAGCGAGGGCGAGAGAGAGAGAGAGAGAGAGTGTGAGAGCGAAAATGTTACATTCACCGAAAAGTAAACAGAAATTTCTTCTTTTTTTTTGGGTGCCAAACCGGGACATGCAGAATAAGCCTGAATAATAGAACCATAGAGACCACATATTATTAGATTATCTACCACGCGTGCTATTAAGTAACCACTAACGCTTGGGCTATGATAAAAGAAAAATCTTGACCTAAAATATATCTCGATCTAATATAAATCAAGTCGGAATTATTAAAAAGTTAAGTTCAATATTTGCCTTTTAGTGCTGTCTCCCTCTCCTATCTCCAAGAGTATGCGTGACTATCTTTTTATATATCTCCGCAAGTTTTTCATTATGTTTCGGTCAATTACATGCAGACGTTTATATTGCATATCGCTTTTCATGGACGTAAGTAATCGCGCTTCTCTAAAATATAATAGAAGTTGAACGACAATTGCTTGGCCAGCGTCCTCAATGGGAACAACGTGTACGAGCAACACGATAGTTATTTCCGAACACACAACGGTTTGTGTTTTATGCAAGATCTTGAACGCGTCCGTCAAAAGGGAAACGAGACGCAAGCTTGATGCTGCAGCAACAGTCTGCCGTCTCTGTCTGTTATCTCAAACAGGGTCGTATGGAAGCCGCCATGTATCCGAAAGGACAACTACAAAATCTGATTGAAGTTAATGATAACTATTACGGACCTTCAGCTGCCGAAATATAATTTGCTTTACATTCATCAGTTAATAAAAAGATTAGAACGCGTAATCAATTCGTGAACCGAAATACCGCCACCGCTGAAAATCAATACATTCAAAGGATAAGGCTACTGAGTACGCTGCGGAGTAAAGATCAGCGATCGTCCCTCGCCTTGGCTCGGTTTGGGTAAATTCATCAACAGAATTCCTTATGAATTTCTTCGATATTCGATATCAATGCCAGTTTCGAATAGGGCATCAAATAATTGCGTGGTTCATAAAACAATTCTTTCACTCGAAAAAGTTCTCCAGCTGGATTGGACGCTCCTCGAATAACTACCGTATTCTACCTGATTTAATGTCTATCAACCATTATTTGTTCCGAAATTTGAGAAATTAAGTTGGAAAAGAAAAATATACGAACGCTTTCACGCGGGAACACAAACCGGTATCTGTGTTGCTTCGCAAAGTACGTGAAGTTGATTTTTTTAAGCAGGAAGAACTGTTATTATTAATTATACCCTACACTGCTTGTACCACAAGGGTACATTAAGATTGCGTGCGGACGTATACAGCGGCCAGGAGAGCTTGACGTAAACCCACTTCGTTGCACTTTATCGGTCCGAGTTTTTTGCTCGTTACTCGCTTATATAGTTACTTCAACGGACAGACAATTTAAATTTCCATTTTTATTCTAAAAAATAGAAAAAGTCAGCCACACCCACCCAATATCATGAAGTATGAATATTTAGCTTTTTCCTTTGTTGTAGTCTTTTTTAGGATAACGGCGATAGGTATAAAGGATTCGGCCACAACGGAATATAGTTTTCACGCTGCATGCTTCTTTAGAGTGAAAACTTAGATATCAGGAAAGAATTAGCTGCAGTCTAAGACGCATAAAATATACGATGAGTGTGACGATGGGAGTGACCAAAATACCAGAGGCTAACATTGAATACGTACGAAGTGTACATGTTGTTCTTGTTGTAGCCGGATTTTGTGATCAAATGAAATGAAATGTTGTTGATATTTAGTTTTACTAAAGAAATTTAAATCGCGTCGAACTCTCATATTGAGTTTCGAGAGTAATCTTCTATCACTCCTATCACTACACATGACGTGATAAAAATGTTTTTCGCGGCTAACTCTTGGCGGTGCTTAACAACACAATAAGCCTTAAAATACGAATTTACAAAAGTGTTTATAAGGGTTGCAAAAGCAAAAACAAAGTTATAAAGTTACTGAGCATAAAATTGAATTTAAATCGAAATTTATTACAAGACATTGTTGGACTATGCGCCGCATCTTTCGTACCCACGAACCTTATTCCCGGAAAACAAGAAAACAAATAAATGAAGAAGCGAAAGCAATAAAATTTCGATGCTCTATTTTATTGAGTGGCTGATTATGGCTGATTTCTTCACTCTACCTAGTGTAGGATCAATTATAAAATATACGTGAAAACTTTTATCTACACTTTTATATACACATATGTGTGTGTACATAAGTTCTTTTATAATTCGATCGATCTAAATTTACTTTTTAATTATTGAGTTTACGCATGTCAGCAGTCTGCGTTAATTCTGAAAATTTTCGCTTGAGGGTCCAAAATTCATATGCACGAGCATTAGTTTACGGATATTGCGAGCGCTTCATTCGATATAAAATCTTATGAAGAAATTCGAATCGCGTCGAATCGTCAATAACGGTGCCTTTTCGTTAACAGTTCTCAGAAACCGCGTCGTTTATGACGACTCAACGACTTGAGTCTGCATGTGTCTAAGCGCGATGTAACCGGTTAACGTAAACGACGTCTATAGACCGCCATTGCGTGTGCTTGTAGATGCACATGCCGTCTATAGCGGTCCTATATTCTTACTATTATAAAATGAAAAAAAAAAAGAGGTGTGTTCTTGGAAGCACTCATTGGTGTTAACAACTGGGCGGAATCAATTTTAGTGCAAGATCCGTCAGCTATCTGAGCAAATCGCTTTGAGGTGTAAAAGTCTACTTTTAGGTTAATCAGTAGGAACAATAACACTATCACAACGTTCGTAATGGTTCCGGGGAACAATTAAATTAACTCTGAGTGCCTAAGCTTTGTGGCCTTCCTCCACATCTCTTATCTGGCCTATATATTGCTGTACTAAGAAAACGCAGGGACATTAAGTCAGATTTAAAAAAAAAAAAAAAAAAAAAATAAAACCAAAATATTTCGAAAACAGATTTCAAAGCAATTCATATAAAAAAGAATGGATTATTTATGAAACGCTGCTCAATGCTCAATGAGAGTTGCCTGCCCAATCTGAACGCGATTTTCTGTACTGTTAGTGCATGCGAGATGCGCTTTCTATCAAAGAAATGTGTTTTAAACGTCTATGAAGAAATTATTTTTTGTATGCGAGACAAATGAATTGTTAATTGAATTCAACATTTATAAATATGTTCTATGCCCCCTATGCCTCGTGGGCTTTATTGAAAACGCCAAAATGTGAGTGATTGAGCCGCCTGGTAATCAATAATGTAGTTGAGCCGACGATACAAGCAAATAAATAAAAAACGAAAACACAGAAAAGTGCGATAAATAATCAATAATATTAACGTCTCATTCCAGACAGAATTAAATAAATAAATTAAAAAATTTTAATAGCACTTGATGTGGAAAACTGAAACGATCATCAATAAACTGATAAAGCGGCAGCGTAATTGGCTCATAACGAATTTTTTATTCCCATCATCTGCGTGCGCATTTAAGATTTATATTAAAAATGGATTTGCAAGCGATTCACACACACATATACACACGATATCTCCCAAGTGATAAAAACTTATTTACAAGCTATTTTGTTTGTTTGTTTGTTTGTTTGTTTGTTTGTTTTGCATGCATTCGTTCGTTGGCATCGTTTGATGCAACGATTTTTGGCTAGCGTTACAGTACGATATTTAACAAATTTTCGCATCGACCCACCTATAGTTGATCGAGGATATATTGGTTAACCCATTATACCAGCATCCAGAACGGTGTACCAGAGATCGCAAAAAGCCTTTACATATATGTTCAGAATTGATCGATCTAATGAACACTTATGTTTATTTACCAAAATTCGTCCGTTCGTCCGTTTGTCCGTATGCTTCAATCAAATAGAAATTTGAGACTTTGCAAATCTAAAATTTCGATACACTTCAACTGGATTAAATGTGATTCCGTATATAGAGAATTTGAATTCGAAAAAGTTGTTCACATAACGTACGCATATAATAATCAAGGACTGAGAAGAGAATTCGTCTCGGGTTTTTTCTATTTTTTTTTTTCATTGAAATTTTGATAAGCTACATGGAAATATATAATGAAAGGCATTTGTTTTGTATTCTTATTGCACTACGGATTGCAAACGGAATGATAAACTTTATATACTCTTAACGTATTAATTATAATTATAATTACGGTGGTGTTTGTTGTGAGCATGTTTTCGTAGCGAAAAAATACGGCTGATGAGATAGATGATTGTTCGTTATTCACATACCTATTAAACATATAATAAGCGATTTATTTGTAGCCGTAATTTATGGCAATTTATCAATTTCCACTCTCGCACAGCAGCCCATTAACAATATTTAAAATCGGCAACACCCCCTCACCAAAACGTAATGCGTGCGCTTCAATTTAATTTATGTGGCCTCCTTTTCTATCGTCGATATTTTCCCGTTACTTGTAACGAATGAGTGGCCTTTTCAAACGGAAATTGGCATTTCAATCACAGGAAGTGTCAACGGTTATGACGGTTGTGCAAATGTTGTTCATAAATTTTTTAAGCTCGGGTATGTATTGTCGACGTTTCTTCTTTCCTTTCACTTTGCCAATAAAATGAGTCAAAAGAGAGAGAGAGAGAGGGAGATTTCTGGGTCGTGTCCTTTATTTATTTATTTATTTTTTTAATTTTTTTTTCTTCTTTTTCGTTAAATTCTGTATGCATTTAAATCCGTATTATTGCATTTATACAGCGTTAAATAGTGAAGGATCTGTAAAATTTTAAATAATTATGCTTCTTTTTTATCTTCTTGAAGCAAGCAAACGACTTAAATACTCAATTAAATGTACATTACGCCTTTCCAAGTGCTTTTACTTTATATAAAGTCACGCTTTGCTGCGACACTATTATCATCTTCGCGTAGTCGTTGTCGCCACTGTAGTCATCGTTATTCTCATGATTATTATTATTGACTGACAATTGTGACCGTTTAATCTCAAGTGTTTACGTTCACAACTCTTTATCAAGAAGGATGACGTGTCGTTTAATTAAAAGCCACTCAAATTGATATGGAAATCAGTTTATGGCTGCATCTCATCTTAGCATCGTAACCGACGTAACAGATGTCCAGATGTGCTCGTTTATTTTTCTTCTTTGTTAATTTTAGCTCATAACTTTTTGAATTTTATGGACATTCACTAAATAATGACATCTCATGGAAACGCTTGATTTCTTTAAACCAACTCACTGCACATGCTTTTCGCCTTATTTTTCTCCTTTTCTAATTTATTTGTTCTTCTGTTGTTTATTTGTAATTCTCCGTCACTTTCCTTTATCAATTCGGTGAGTGTTGCGTTGCTTGTCGTGCAAAAGTTTTCTACGCACTTTTGCCATATCTTGCACTCTTCACCTTCTTCTTTTTCCTACTACCTTCTCACTGCCGTCGTATCACAAAACTGGCACAATTTCTTCAAATTTTTATTATCATTATATTAACACACATTTTAATTCAATATTTTTGTGTATTAAATATAAGCTGCATGCAGAACGAGTGCTCTACGAGTGACATAAGAGATTAGCCATAAGCCAGAACCATAAGGCTTGCACAACGTTCCCACGCATTCGTTCGAGGATTGCTTGCATATCTCTGGCACAACCGCGCCTGGTGTTTCCTCTTTTCCTCTTTCCTCCTCCAAGCGTACACAGGCACAACAGGCTTGCTTCTAGCCCTCTCTTGCTCGTACAGGGGTCATATCCAAAAAAAAGTCATTATCCCCATTATTAATACAAAAAGGAGAGATGATCGGTCGCCTTCTAGGATTTTAATTTAATTTACGCGATTTTTAAAAACTTAATTCAGACAAACACGTGTCACGTCTAGAAATGATTTTTTTTATTTTTTATCTAAAAAAGCAATTAACACACCAGTCAGTAATTCCCGGTATTCGCATACAGAGATCGTCTCTCAAGAAAAATGTGTAATCTTTTCAGCAAGTCTCAAGTCTCAAGTCTCAAGCAATCTGTCTGTCAGAATTTAATGTCATTTCTACCATTAAATCGCGAATAACGCGAAAAACGCGAATAACGTTAGTTTTGTTGCAGGCTGACTTTTGCTATTTTCAAAGCGAATCCGACGGATTGATTAAAGATTGTTTTTTAATGAAGAAGAATTCGAAAGAAGGAAAACGTTGCGGGACTACATTTTTAGGTTTTTTATTTATTGATCGAGTTAACTTAATGCACGTCTGTACACCTCAGCAAGAAGTAAACCGCAGAAAACTATTTTGTTACATGACAACTAAACTCAGGGTTGTCACGGGGTACTTAGTGTAGTAATATGCAAAGAAATTGGACACGGATCGCCGGTTTTAAGCAAAGGATGTGGGGAGTGGTTTGTTTGGCCAAAGATCCTTTTCTGGACTGTGACGAACTGCAATTTTTTTTTAACGGGGAATTGGAACCCGTCGATGCTGTGGAAAATTTCTTTTCTAGATCAAGAGCTTCCATCCCCGATAACAAACATCCTTCCCAGGATGAAATTAAATATTTGACCACTCGTCTTATCTCTATGAAAATTCGTAGAGATAAATTTGAGCGTGTGGGAGCAATTATGAGGAAGACAAACACAATATTTTGTCTTTGGCCACCGACTTTGATTTAGTGTTTGTGGAAAGTATTTTAGAAGATATGACAGACGAACAGGAAACTTGCAAGTTAACAGCTAATGAGGAGTTAGAAATTAACGTCAGTGACGCACGCGTCAGTGACGTACGTGTCACTTTATTTAATATATGAACATGTGAAAAGTGTTTAGATTGAATGAGGAAAGTGAACGGGCACTTACCGGAGTGAGTGCTGCACATCTCTGCCATCCTTAAGACGGATGGTGGGAGATGTATCAGGCTCAAATGGATTGGTTTGGAGGGATTTGTTTGACCAACACATTTGTAAACACTCAGGCTATCCTTAAGGAAAGGGAAAACGGCTTTCTCTGCTTTGTGACGGATGACGACTGCAACAAGCATCGTGTTAATTGTCCAGACAGTTTAATGAAGGTTTTGCTTTTTAAGAATGTACAATTTTTATCCCCAAGTTCAATAGCCGACGACAGAATGTAGAGAGGACAAAGAATGAAAAAAATTAACGCGCGGACTTAGGCATAACAGTATCTTTGTAATAATGTATCTTTTCTTTCATCGTTTTTTTTTTTTTATATTTATCATTATTATACTAATGCATTGTTACTTATGTATTGTTATTATGTATTGTATCAGTTTTCTTATATTAGTTATCGTTTCGAAGTAGTTGTGTCTTCAATATTCAAGTAATAATTTAATATTAATGCTGCCTTAATATGGTAGCAGTGTAGTTATAGCCACTTAAAAAAAATTATTTACACGCCGAGTGCAATACCTCAGGGTATGGTGGGGAGAATTGCACACAATTGCCCAATAAATAGGAAAGACTAGGAAAAGAAATTAGAATAATAATTTTTTTGTTAGTAAATGGATAAAAACGGAAGAAATTGGAGAGCATAATAATAATAAAAATTTTTTGGCAATAAATATAAAAATATATAAAAAAAATAATGAAGAATTATGGAGATGCTCTATGTCTCCAATCGAAAAATCCTGAATAAAATATTAAAATTTGGTTTTTCTGATCCTTTAAGACATAGTAAAAATCTGCAATCACGTTAACCCTTTAAAACTTTCTTCACTACATTGGGTATAATGTAATTTGTCCCCAAGCGCATACATAGATTCTATGGTAAAGAGTAAAAATATATTTTTTTTTTTGAATTATTTATAACACAAAGTATGATTTCGTTTTTCATTTACCTTTTTTTTGTTTATCAATTTTTTTTTTTTTGGTTTTTTCAATACCGTTCAGTTATCAATTACTCTAGCAGGGATGCGAACCAAGTGTGAAGTTAGCCCACCTTTTGTAAGAGATAAAAACGTGGGTTACGCACATGTAACATGTTTGCGTTCTATTGATGTTAATAAGCAGTAGAAGTAAGTGTGTCTCTCGCCACATTAATTTTCGAGCTTGTGATGTCCAAATCCAAAATGTAATAACAAATTCGCGACTTCTACGCGTCCTTAGTGAAGTGAACATAACCGGATGTTCAAAAAGTGGTACAATAACGAAAGTAAACAAAAATTGCAACAGCAAAAGCACGGCCATTGTAATCTCTATGGAATCTAAACTCAGGCCCGGTCCTGATGCTATCGAACTGCAATAAAAAATTCAACCAATCGCTGGCTGGACTTGATCAAACTTCTTAATGGAGGCAAAGGGCACAGCAACATAGACATAACGTACAGGTTATCTTTATGGGCTCTTTCAGAAACACTTGTTCGTATGCTTCGCTCATGTACCCGCTTTTGTCTTACACTATTTTGTATTCTTTATTAGTACCTTGGACTCCTAACTGAGAAAAGACGGCGGAATGAACTTTTCAACAATTGAAGAATAATTTAAGTATAACAAGCGCTAAGTTTAACGTATTCATTGGAACAAATATTTTCGATTACTTTAAAGTTGGGCGACCAAAAAAAAATCCGGTTTTTTTTCCTCTTTTTTCCTTTTCAAGATAGAGAAGATGTGTAAAAATTTTTGCTGTAAATAGATGTTTTTATTACACAATACATACAATTATAAATTTATGGCTCATTTCTTCCACTTTGGTCTCCCCACAGCTGTTTATGATATTTACGAGACAAATGGTTGGTGATTAGCATGAATACTGCCCGTCGGCCTGTTGACACCAAAACGTTACGTTACTGGTAGAATACACATACCTTTACACATACCTTTAAAGGATAGAAGCGCACTCGTTTTCCCGAAACGTTCACAACACAAAGTCGAGCTGGCCAGACATTACGTAGACTATAGAAATATATTTGATCGACACAAAAGTCCTATGCAATGTTTGTCTGTCTGCATGTGTAACGGCTTATGAAAAGTTGGGTGAAAGGGTACGCCAATTGTTCAATATAAGCTGAAAACACTATCGTTTTCGAAAACGGAAAAAAAACAAAATGGGTTTTTGCTTCTTGCCTATAGGCTGCAAGAAATGTAGTAATGAAAAGTTCCACAAATATTCCGATCCCATAGTACCTATAATGAAGAATACTGCCATACCACGCACCACAAAGAGTAGGTACAAAAGAGTAGGTAGGTAGTTGAATATAAACTTTCTTAGTCGAATATCATTAATCTGGCCAGTTTAAGCTTCAGGAAGCTTTTCTCTCACTATTAGCTCATCATTTTCCATTTCTCTTCTAAAGGAGAACTTCAAGTCGAGTTTTACACCTTCTTCTTCTTCTTTACACCAACGCCAACGGAACAAAGTCCTAGAAGATTAGCAAAAGTCGTTTGTTATTGAAGAACACATATATAAATAGGTTGACGTACGTAAGTACGCTTTTAGTTTTTATAACTTTGCAAGTTGTATACAAATATGGTATGAAACATTTACGATATACGATCCATCCAGCGTTATCCAGCGTTACGATCGATATCAAGTTAGAGATCGGTATTAATAAACTCGTGTATAGTATTTTCTTATCCACTTTTTCCCCTTCAAATGACGAACAGAAGACCAACTCGGCAAGACATGCGAGTCCACTTTAGAGCATTTATAAACTCCTAATCACTTATGTCTATCTGTTTGCCGATTGAAGTTACAGTGTAACGAACTTTCGTAAAGAAAAACATGCTTTCTTACTATTTTTTACCCCTTTTCCCCCAACAAACCCGGCATGCAAAACTAATGTGTATTTGAATTTGAAATCGGTTGCAATTTTTCCCTCATATTCCTGCTCCTATGAAAATAAAGCTGCATACAGCAACAAAATCTAATTTTATAAATATTTTATGTTAAAAAATCGGTCCTAGTTAGTCACTTGGCCGGAGTTTTAATTATCGAAGTTTGCTTTTTGGAACGCATCATGCATGAGAGTTCAAATAAAAATCGCGGTTTTACTTGGCGAACGGGGCAACTTTAAGATCAAATTTGGTCCACAATAGTATTTCAGATTTAAATTCACATCAAAGCCCGACCTCATGCAACGCGCATGCAACCTGCATAAGCAAAATAATACGCACTAAAAATTCAGCCAAAGTGTTGATGAACCATACAGTTACCGAGAATGAAGAACGCTAGGGAGACATGTTAGCAAATGTTTTGTGGCCAAATTTAGATAAATTCGATTTGGATAAGTGGATTGAAGAAAAGGGCGCAACATGCCATGCATTATGTGCCTCAACTAGCTTCCCAGATAAGGGTTTTTAGGTATAGTAGGCGTTTATATGGCAACAAAGTGTTCTTCTTAGTACGTTACGACGAGCATTTGTGATAAATAATCAGATATATGTGACAAGCAAACCCATTCCAACCAGTTCACATTTGGGATCCTCTTTATGTAAGAGCATGTCCTTCAATGGAAGCCAGATATAATTTCTGCTGCTTTATAACGCAAGTAAACGAAGGATTGCATCAAACAAAGTGGTGTAGAGTATTCAATGCTCGGTCTTGCACGCGTATAATTCTTTTATTTGTTTTCAGTTACGTAAGACGATAGTTTTGAAGATAAGCGTTTTGCTGATTATTTTCTATTTGTATTGCTTGCAAATGTGAACGTCGTGAATGAATCGGTTCGCCTTAACTGAGTATAATTAAGCGATAGCAAGCTAAATAAACCTACAAGATATGCAAGCTATTACTACTTAGATAGGTTGAAGTCTACACTAAATAGCGCTTGTCTAGAATAGTGGTGTTTACCTCATTACTTTAGAACGACAATCAAATAGATTGCGGCTACTGGTGGTGTTTTGAAGCAAAAATAGGTTCGTTTATATTGACATACGAAGCTGTTTTCTGAGCACAATTAGCGATAGATCACAAACCATCACAAAACATTGCGTCAAATAGCAGTAGAACTGATCTTATCATCTTTTTGTGCTTACATGTGTGCTTTTTGCACATCCAGACCATTATGCATAAACGTGGACATTTCAAAAAAAACATCAGCTTTTGTGATCGACTATTCAGAAAATCACTGAAAATTTTGTTATAATAACAGGGTTTGATTCAACGTTATGAGGTGAAAAATTTTTTAAAAATTAAAAAAAAGAAATTCAAGGAATGCGTGTAGAAAGTGGAAGAAAAAATAATTGCAATAATTTTCATGCTATAAATATAAAAATAAGCAAAGGCAAGACTGTAAAAATTGCTTTATTTACTTTTCTGCTTTTTTAGTGTTTTCAGTTAATTTATTTATTGATCAATTCGCTTAGATTGCAGCGCGCAAGATCACTGAAATATTTGAATAGAGACGAGAATTATTAGATTAAAATGATTTATAAATAATTTACGTTCAATTTGCTCCATTTATTATTATCTTTCTTTTTTTTTCATTCCGTTTTGTGGTTTCAAAAGTTGACAGCCCTGTGCTGGTGGAAAATTAATATTTGAAAGCGTTGTTTACACTTTTACTCCAGAGTACGAGTAGTGATACAAAGTGACAGAAGCGAGGATAAGCGAACACGGTAACCAGCAAACATAATCAGAATAGAGTTGGGGGTTACCATGTAGCTGAAAATTAACTTTCGCTGAAGCGAGCAACAGCGAAAGCTAAGTTTTTCATACGTGATCACCATCCCGATTTTTGGTTTTTGTATTAAACAAAATTGAAAAAATGAAAATATTTTATTCCTGCACACGCACTTATTATTTACTCTGAATATGGTTGTTTGCTAATTGCCGAGATGTCGTTTGTGTCTATTCACCTGAATTTCGGATTTAATATGGGAAATTTTAGATCAAATGCTATAGACGACAACATTGAAATCACTGGTTTTGAAAGGACGTTTCCACAATTCGACCCTGCACACGGAAGAACGGATTTTTCCATTTCGATTACGCTATTTCCTACGAACAATAGTCTACATTTAATCATATTTAAGACAAAATTGTCCATATAGTGGCGATCAACAATCGATAATTTGTATTAACAATATTTTTATTATATATTTCTTGTAGACTCTTTCTCCAAATCCTACCGTTTTTTTCTACTCTGAAGATTTATTATTTGCATTAGTGAGCATCTAAGCTATTGCGGATCTTGCGAATTGAAGCTTGTTGTTACGGAACAATATCGTTTGTAGTTGGTTTGGACACAAACTAAGCGGCAATGAGACAAAAAGAATGGAACAGTTTTGAAATGAATTTTTTCAACAAAATTTATATAAACTAAAATATTGGCTTATTATGTTTTGTTGTTGTGAGCTGAGCTTTTTATATATCATTACTTTAGCATTTTAAGATATTGCAAAAAAATTTTAAAAATTTCATCTTCGCAATTAGTACCAAAAAAAAAAAAAAAACTTTGTTACGGTTAAGTCGCAGCCTACCTGTCCAATTTCCTACAGATAAAAACAGAAATCAAAACAAAATACGAAAACACATTTTCACCGTACTGAATGAGTTGAAAGTTTTTAAGTATTTCGGTGGGCTTTATAGGAGATTATGGGAAGCGGGGTCGTTGCATATTTCAAACTCTCCAGTTAATTTGATGTCTATTGGATTCTTATTACATTATTCTTATAGATACTTTTTCTAATATAAAAAGAAAAAAAATTATCGAGTTTTTTCATTTAATAGACACATAGAACGATACGAAATTTTTTAAATTGGATTGGCTAAGGGATTTGGATAGAACTATTTAGTTTGATAAGCATGCGCCTATATATATAAATCATAATTTCTCCCTGGTGTTCGGTTACGTTTCGACGAAAGCAACTCCTCTAAAAAGAAAAAAAAATGCCAAAATACGACAATTCGATCCGACACAATAAAAAGGCAATTAGATGAGGTTCTTAGCTTTATTATATAAAGTGAAATCTTATCCAAATTCTATTGCCTGGCAACTTAAGAATGCTTTCAAAAGTTGCAAATCTTGTAATATATCCTACGGAGCGCATGTTGATAGTATAAAAAATGCATTTATTTTTATTTTAAAGCATACTTTTCGTCATGAACTTTAATACGGCTTACGCGTCCGCACATACATTCTACTTTATAAATAAAACAATAAAACGCATTAATGCATTTAGTTGGTGTACACGCATTCATACATATATATATATATATATATATATCTACATGTGTGCGAATTAATAACAAAAAAGCGTTAAATCCCTGAATTTTTTCATTTCGTGGTAGAATCCTCATGCAAATAAACAATGCGGATTTTTATACAATAGGTGCCCTTAATAACAATACGTATTATTTTCTATCTGTGTATTGTATCGGTGGTATATGTGTATTTATGTGTGCGTGCTTGCGTTTTGGTCAGCGGGCTGACGTTGCGTACGTGCAGCTAATAGAAAATTCCATACGTTTTATAAAATACAATCAATTGCTTTAATTTTTTCCTGAGCCTTTTTTATTGTTATTACTTTATATCGTATGTATTTTTTTATGCTTGTATGTACATATATGAGCATGGATATCGTAAACTACAATAAAAGCAAAAAACAGACAAATATTGTTGAGTAACAACTACACACAATTACATATTAACACATTCACAAAGCTGCTCATACATCTGTGTCTGTGTCGTCTTCTCATTCACTTTATATGTAAGGCACAGCGTTCGCAAAAAATAAATTGACTTTTTTTCTTCCTCTTCGATGCCGTCAACGTATGCGACTATTGATATATATTTTTTGTTAGTGCCTGAATTTATACAACTGTTTATGGCATAAGTGTTGGTGTTAAAAATAACATGTATTATGCAAAAATGAATTAATAAAGACTGAAGTCACTCATACACATGGAGGCGGACGTATCTATCCACACATACAGACAAACACACACACATACGTACGTACGTACATATAACTACATACATTTGTGCAAATTTAATATATACATATATATAGATGAAAGCGCTTTCAACTTCCCGCATATGAATATAAAGTTGGCAAGAAAGCTTTTTGTAGGCTCTAAGGCGAACCTTGAACGCCCGCCGTCCCATAGATGTGAGCAAATTTTGACTTTAGACTCATTTATTTTAGAAGTTGTTATCATCTAAAGGCGCACATATGTCGACTTGAAACAGTGCGTGACGAACACAACAAACTCACTATTCTAACTGTTGAAAATGCGCGTTTTAAGGAAATTACTTTAGCTTCCTGGTACAATTTTTCCCATTTGAAGGACTCAATCGTAGACAGAACAATTTAACCATATCTTCTATATATCATTCTATATATCATTTTCTTCTTATGTTACAAAGTAAAGGCTCAAATCAGCTCATCAAGCGATAGAATTTAAAAAGCGTATCATTTTTTTTTTTTTTTCATTTCACATTTTGTTGTTGTGTAATTTATGCGTCTATTAAAACCCATTAAGCGAAAAAACTGAACTCATTTACTATGATATAAGTATTTTTGTTGTACTTATTTATATACGACTGTGCTTATGATGTCTTCTCACAATCGAATGTTTACTTAATTTCAGTATAATATGTGCATTCACATCACTGCCGCATCGTATCATTATATTCGTCGGTATTTAAAACAAGCGAAAGAGAAACAGCGACATATTTCGAGAAAAACGAGAAATATGGTAATGAAAAAAAAAACGGAAAAACGAAAAACCGAATAACTGGGAAACAAGATATCGCACAGAATATTGTATAGATTCGATGATTGAATTCTTTAAAAATATCCCCACTCTTCACAGACATATCAATCCGACCAAGTCTTTGTGGTTTGTTTTCCTTTTTTGAACTAACAGTAAATAAATATATGCGCTTCTTTTATGATTCACTTGGCAGGTAAAGCAGTTTGAAAAGCAGTTAAGTGGCATCCGCGAAAGCCACATAACAACATAAACAACATATATATAACAAACTTGCATGAAAAAGCCGAGCTACAGCTCGTAAGTTATTCGAGGATCATATTCAAATTTAATTCATTAAAAATTTTTGTAAAAATAGTTTCCTATAAAATAATTTAATCGGGTTTTAAGCCAGTTTTGCAGAAGAATTACACTATTTTTGCTATT
Source organism: Glossina austeni (assembly GCA_000688735.1). Lineage (NCBI taxonomy): Eukaryota > Metazoa > Arthropoda > Insecta > Diptera > Glossinidae > Glossina > Glossina austeni. The sequence goes on along the minus strand of KK502429.1, from coordinate 221,228 downwards.
CATTTTTTTTTTTTTTTTTTTTGCATTACTTCAAGTCTACACACATGAAGTTTCAGCTTATTTTCATTATTTGTTCTACTATGAGTCTGTCTATCAGTTCTTAGACGTATGAGTAGATAAATATATTCAAAATTTTTTGGTAATTAACAGGTGTATACTTGACAAAATTAAAATATATAAAAAGTCAGTCAACCTGCAACCTAAACACTTCCAGAATATTGCGAGACATATGATTGTAGTTGTTTGTCAGTGTCTCAAAAATATTTACATTAAAAAAACAAACGAACTGTCTTCAGTCTCTATAACGTAGACGACTTTTTTTTTGTATTTCAACTGTGTTCGAGCACGCTCTGACTAGGATTAAGTGATGAGAGAGATCTCACATGCAACCGCATTCAACATTCACCCAACCAACTATGTTGTTCAGAAATTTACAAGAAAAAGGAAACACGATAAAGAATTTTATTCCACATTCGAAATCGTAAGATCTATGTCTGCTAATGTAACAAAATATTTTTATTGGGTCCCAAGTTTGACGCCATTTTTATGTAACAATTGGTGTTTGTAAGTCTGTCCAATTATTGTTTACGGACTTTATTGTTTTTAACGCCACTCTTCGGTACCATTTAAACCGGCTCGGAGGATGTAGAGACTCTCGTACGTACCATAGCTGAGCTGGCTAGTTCAGCAGATGTGGGGGGCGGAGGAGGGGGTTTTAAATTTTGTCTCACGAACACTCCACAGACGATTATACATAAAGGAAATGCACGTACTTTACCCTTTTACGAATAGACAGACAGACAGACAGACGAAACCTAACTTAGCGCACGGCCATATCCTAAGTCTTGGGCCATTCTCCATTGTCCATGATGTCCCCTAAGCCACACGCATATACATACATATATATATTTTATTATTTTTTTTTTTTCAAACGTCAATTATCTCTCCACGAGAGAAATTAGCCAACCCACTTACTACAGGGTTGTATCTGTAATAACTTTTACATGACACAACCATAAATGTATTCGAGAAAATGTATTCGACTTTCAATGCCCGCTTATGCATCGAAGCAGTATAACAAATAATATGCCATTCAATTATCGTTTATCGCGCAAAATTTAAGCTAATTGGTAAGTTTACACAATGGCAAATATCTTCTCATATACAGCAGTAACTGTCAGTTAAATGGCTAATAGAGAAGTGACGTTTTTATTGAATTGTCAATTTAGGATATCAAGTGAGGCAAGCCGGTCGGTAATTGTGATTATTGTCAATTGTGTTAACTTAGTAAGAGAAAGATGAAATACATGGCTGCCTGGCTGCTTGGCTGGCGGACTGGCGGGCTGGCGGGCTGGCGGGCTGGCTATTCAGTCGGAGAAAGTGTAACAAAGCATAATAAAATATTTTATTCGTTTTCGTGTTCAACACGCTTTATGCATTTGCACACAATTAAAGTTTAATTCTTTTATTCTCCTTTCAATTCCCAAATTTGCCATTGTGTATGTGTGTATATATGTTATGTTTATCCTAGTGATCAGTCACTTAAAATAAGCTCTTAATAAGCGTGACCTGCGAATTATTAATTTTCTACCTGTTCTTTGATATATGTAAACATGACTTTATTCATCATACCGATGCGTTAGCTCTTTTGCAATATTCAGTATTCTCGTTACGTATTCCGTGATTGTGTGCTCATTTTTAATTATTTAATTATTTAGCGTAGATTAGTTAAAAATATTTAGCGTTAACTTTAAGGCATCTGTTCTTTTACCCACCCTGTAAGACGGGGGGTCTACTCATCTTTTTTTCCTCAACCCAAACAGCCTAAGGCAATTTCAGAGACCCTATAAAGTGTATATGTTCTTGATTAGCGTGAAATTGTGAGTTGATTTATGTGTCCATGTGGCGTGTGTTGTTGGCATTCTCCTGGTTCGAAAAAGTCAAGATATCGTCATTAAATTTTGTAGAAACATTGGAAATTTCTGCACCCAGGTTGGTATTGAAACTGAGCCAAATTGGAGAAGGAGGAGAAGCGCGCAGTGGAGCCTAAACTAAACACAACATACGGCAAACAAGACGGAATGTTTAAAACTATTTTCTACACTCCTCAAATGAAGTCATATTCTCTGCCCTTAGGCATATTGTAGAGATCGCGATTAATTCTTTCATAATAATATCAGCGATATGGTTATCAAATAAGAGAACATGGAGAGTGGAATGCGAAACACATAGTGGTGGGCATGGAAGATTCGGCTGCCGCCGAATATGACTTTCTTACTTGTTTTCTTCCGTACTTCCGTCAAATCCAATTTTCATATTTTAAATTCAATTGATTTACGCAAATAGGTCGAAGACCGCTTGTTGACGGGGACAACGATAGCTTTTCAGAAATTCGGCAAGTGAACGTTTGGCAAACCTACGTTGTCTATATGATCTGCTGAACTTAATTGCAATTTTCGCTTACCGGCAGGAAGAATCTTGGAGCAATTTTCCAAATGATTGGTATCCATGGTGTCTAGCAGAACGAATTTCTTGTCGCAATCCTTGCATTGATTTGTCGAAGTAATCTTCATCAGCAGAAGACATTTTACATTTTATGAATGGATGCTTCTTCATATATATGAGGCACAACAGGTTTGCTTGGCGGTTCGCATTTGTTGGTTCAGGGCATGCCTTCTTTTTCCATAAATCTATCTTTTACAACTTTTTGGCAGTGATTTAAATCGTCGTAATTTGTTGTTGTTCTTCTTCTTTTTTTGTTTCTTTTGCAAGTTGCTGTTTCTTCACTTAAGCCACTGCTTGCTAGCTGCTGTTACTTGTAATTATTCTTTATTTTATTTATTATTTAACAAGAGTTAACTGAGAACTCGATTGCGTTTCTATGTTCAGTGTTTCGATCGTCCTGTTTTTATATATAATTAGCGCTAAGGTTGGCATATTTTGGTTAACTCCCCAAAACACAAGTCAATCGATGTGCTAGGCATACTAATAAACATAAACTCGCTTATATTTCAATTATGTAAATAAACAAACAATTAAACAATTAATCGTTCTTCACATTCTTACATTACATGTGTGTGTGTCGTGTGAGCACACATCCAAATGGTAAGTGTGAGCCGGTTTTTTGCCTTCAACACGATCCCATTCTTCTCCAATATTTCCCTGCCTTTTTTTATAAAGCAATTCGCCAAGACCTTGCAAATATGTCTACCTTTCCGCGATTATCTAATGATTTAAACCATCTGATCTTCCTCGCTGAAGCGTCCTTCTTAGACTTCCAAACAGAGAATACTTGGTTGGGAGAGAATTGGACGGCATTTCGAACTTAAATTCATGCAATTTTGCATTGTGTGCAGCGTAACTCATTTGAAATCCTCAACCGGTCGACAAGTTGTTGTTTACGACGACGAGGAATTACGATAAAACTTTTCAAATTAATGTTAAGTTTGAAAATAATTTTTTTGCGTCTCAGAAATTTTTGAATTCTTTCGAAAGTAGCACATGTAGCGTCACTGAAACAGTTGTAACTCCTAAGCAAATGATCAAAAATTCATGAAACTATAAAATGCTTTCTTGCAGATCTGCGGGCTTTCAAAAATAGTAAAGATTTTTCAGTTAGAAACAATTTTTATGAGTGCGCATTTGTTATGCGATTGCTGAGATGCTCGTAGCCACATAAAAGTACATCGAAGGGTAGAAGATCTTTATTTGCGCTACAAATACGCAAAGTTGTTCGATTCTGCATAATCGTTAGCTAAGATTCATTTTGATCTGAAAACAAAAACAAGCCATGACATGTGGAATGGACACTTCATAAATGTGTATGTATATGTATGTATGCAATTGAGTTTTTGTGTTTGTGGGCTTATTGTAAAAAAAAAAAAAAAAAAAAAAAAACAATATCAACAACATACCACAAAAACCCACATAAGCAAATTACCGTATCCGGACACACATACATATGCATACCCATACACATATATTATATATATATATATATATATTATATATGTAGTATTTTTTTTTTGTTTTTTTATATTTATTTCGATTTCCCTATAGCCTGCAATTGTTGTACATTTTTGCTTGCACATGCAATTATTCTTTTGTATATGTGGCTATGATTGTGGTTTAGATTAGCCAAAAAAAAAAAAAAAAAAAAAAAAAATGAGAGAAATATTATTGAGGAAAAAAAGTAATATCAGTAATGCAAAATAATTTTTAAAGTAATTGTTTTTAATACATAATTAATGTTCGATAATATACCGTCTATGCAAAATGAATGCATCTACGCAAACACATATGCAAAGTATATGCAGGACGCAAGTGAATATAGCATGTATGGCATAAGTGGATGCAGTTTTTTTGCATTTGTTTCATTTATATTCATTTTCGTATTTAATTTTATGCGGCATTTTTGTTCGGCAAGCAACCGCAACTGCTGTAAACATTTTCTAAAACAGCAATGTAAACATTTCGTATCTACAACTCCCACATACGTACAAACAAATGCAAATATGTAAGCAGGCATTGTATTGCTATTTCTAAACAAAAACTACGCATGAACTGAAACAGGAGGTCTATAAACTAAAAAGCAATTTTGTGTCGAAATATTTTGCTTAACATACCAGTCGATCATTCAAAACATACAGACAACTTGGAGTAATGCATGTAAACATAGTGTTTACACTTGAAAACACACACACACACACATACACATACAAATACAAACATGCACACAAATTCATCTACATACACACAGTACAACCATATATATATATATATATATATATACATACATACATTGCTATACACAACACAAACACGTGAGCAGACACGCAAATGCGCATACATTGATATAAATGTATGTAAACATATATGATAGAGAATAGGAAAACAAATCGAGTGGAGGCCTTTATTGAATTTCATGCAAATTTTCATTTGACATAGGTTAACCAAGCACACATAAACGCATACATGAATATATATATATATATATATATATATATATATATATATATATCGATATGCTCGCATGCGTACAATTCTTTATGGGTGAGGGATTTTTGTGAAATTTTTACGAAAATTTTACAAATGATTCAAGCTCATCATCAACAACAGTAACAGAAAGAGCGGCAGAATAGCAATTGCTGCATGTTAATGTGATGGTCTCACCACAAGCGTCAGCCGCTCAGCATTTGAGACCACAACATTTCAACATTTTGCCTAAAACCTCAACCATAGACACGCATACGTAACGCATAACGCATACGTATGCATAAAGTTAACTATCTGTCATTTCTGCATATATGAAAAGACATATATGAGAGTGTAATGTGCAGACTCGAACATTTGCTTACGCTTCTGCTAAGGCATTTAGCGTGACATGAACGTTTGTGCAAAACGTACATGTGTTTTGATGCTAAAAATGAAAAACACTTGGGAAAAACAATAAGCTACAGAGGAGACTGATAACATATTCGAACAATGCAAATCAATCGTTATGCGGTTTAACTTGTCTAAAGATGATGTTCGGTCGATGACGGAGTAAGAGTAAGTAAGGGCGCCGGTACATTATTCGCAAGCACGCACAACATATCAATAGGAGAAAATTTTCACGTTTGTATTTCCATTACAACATCCACATCCATCGAGACATGTAGCTAAAGGTCATAACACTTTGAATTTTCAGTAATTACCGAGTTGTTGCATGATGATGTGTTGATATGTTGTATATAAGCCTAAAAGTATGCAATACAGAACCAAGTCAGACGAAGGCTAAAAGCATGCATTTTAATTTAAACTCATTTCCATGTCCTTATAACTTGTCGTTGTTGTTACTGTTTACAGGGTTACCCAATTTCCGTAAACAAAAAAAAAAAAAAAAAAAAACCAAAGCAAATACAAACGGAAACCTAAAGAAAGTTAAAAACAAAATTTTACGATACCATTACTTGCGGCTCTGAAAAAATTGTACATTCACTGCAAGGGTTTCGATAGTGATTGTAAAACTGTGAAATGCATCTCTCAGCTAATCTGTAAAATACACGTATTTTATTATGAGCCAATTCAAGCCTTTTTATTTATTGGCCATTCTTTTACGGTACCACTCACTCACTTGAAAAATTTTAAACGAAGGGCTTAAATTTGAGCCGGACAAAAATTGAAAAAAAAATTACTGTTCGCCCGGAAAGCCTTCCACATGTATATAAACGCATGTACACACACACACACACATGTATACACGTGGTTGGAAAAATTGCCTTATTTTCTAATCTGGTGACTCTCACGTCGCTGTGAAATGGACACATTATGGATCGTTTTTATAACGAGTTCGAATGCTCGCAAATTTGCATCGGCTTCACTACTCGAATCCGAAATAGCGGAACAAACTAGAATCCATCAATTGTAATCTCTAAATAACGCATTGTGTTCTAAAGTCTCAACTCGCAAAAAGAAATGATAAAAGGAATCGGTTTTCGCCGCATATCTTTGCAATATAGAAACGCTTCAGAATATTCGGATAAAATTATGCCAAACATATCATAACTCGATCAATATATATTGATGCAAAAGATAATAAGAACATATATACATGTTCTGGCTTTCTTTTCTTAATTTTTTTAAAGGCGAACTGACAAACATGCGGAGAGACGAACGCAGTTAAGTTAAATTTATTGTAATGAAAGTAATCTAACACCTTCCGCGAAAGAAATATAACTCTTTGCTGGTTGCTTAGAATCCCTATAATCTAATCGAGGCACACTTATCATAAAAGTTGGGAGCCTCTACACGATATACACCAATAATCTTGGGATTTCACTTTAGATGAAAATGTGTAGACTAACTATAGATAGATATGGATTTGTGAAGCCTACTTTGAAGGAATATAAAAGGAATCGGTGTGTGTGTGTGAACGTAAGCGTATATAATAAATAAAATTTATTTGCTTCTTACAGTCCTGATGCGTTGCATGATCTAAAATATTTGCTAAGAATGACCGCATCATTGCGAGCTGTTAATTTTTTCAATATGAAATCGACGAACGAAAGCTAACTAACTAACGAAGAGCATGTAGGGCAGTTTGCCGAACATATCACACGTTTAATAAGCATTGCAGTAATATTTGTGGTGATCATTATTAATTAGAAATGTCGAGAAATGATGGCATTGAGAAACTGAGAGAAAGGGTCAGACATCGAGCTTTCTAATGAATGAGGTGGTTTTCACTTCACAGAAAGAAATATCGAAATTCTTGTTGCTGTTGCTGTTGTTATTGTTTTTTTTGTTAATGCTATTGTTACTGTGTGATGTATGTGATTGAACATAAAATGGAAGCTCTTTAGTTCTCATGAATTTTCAACAGCATTGCAAACAAGTGAACCCTGAAAATGCATTTTAATTAATTAGTGCATTTATATTATGTTCTCCAACCCATCATCTCTAATCCTTGAGGAGAAAAGCACTGTCGTGTGTACGACACATTAAAATATAACAAAATATTATATAAAATCTTTATGGATGATAAAGAAAAATGTTAAAGGGAGGCTCGACAAGAAGGAAATCACAAAAGGATTTGTATGTTGTTTGTTGATTACATACATTACATGTATTTTAGATTCGTTCTTCTTCTTCTTCTTCTTCTTCTTATTTTCTCCTTCTTTTTTCCTCTTGATTTTTTTACTTTGCATATACTACCACAGATTTTCTTTGCTAATTTCTCTTATGAATTTAACAAGTTTCAAAAAGTTTCTATTACTTACGGTTGTTGGTAATTATTTAAATTACAACATATGCATATATTTCTAAACAACCATATGTACGTAGACACAAAATATAAATCTGACATCTGTGAGTTTTGTTTAGACTTCATCATATATATATCTCTATGTATATATTTATGTATATGTGAGCGTTACAAGCACAGGTGTAACATTATGTGGTTTTGCCAACTTGTCTACTGTTGCTTTAGCCATGTTTCTACTAGTTTAATTTGTATATATATATATATATATATATATATATATATATATATATATATATATATATATATATATATATAATTACACGTATATTTGTGTAGTAGACTGAGACTTACACAAAAACAAAAGATGTACATTAAAGCTTTTCTATATGCATGCATATACAACATATACATATACATGCATATAAATATATTTGTGTGTACATATATATAAATATATAGAATTTTTTTCTTTACAGCTCTGGTTGAAAAAGTCATAACAAAAATTAAATTGGGTTTGCTACTTATGGCTAGGAGACGAGACAACGGTAACAACAAAGGTGTTTTTCACATTTTATACATCACTAACGACCGACAACAACAAATAACGGTGCGTACATGTTCGTCTACCACAAGTATGCAAGTGTTAAGTCTAGTATGTGTGGTAATAGAAATAAAAATAAGAAACACAACAACAATGAAAATAACAACAACAACAACAACAAAATAATTTTCAACATAGACAATAGTATAAGAACTTTTTTTTTTCTATTATGTGGGTTGTTGTTGTTGTTGTTGTTGTCATGTTTCCTGCAAGCCAGCAGATTAATTTTAATAAAGAAAATTAACACACACAGAGATGTATAACTAAAGTAAATTTTTATACAATTACAAGGATAGTAAAACATCAGTGTATTCCTTTTTCATTTTATCTAAATAATTACAATAATTTGTTTAAATAAACTTTGCCTCACTTAGAAGGAAAAGGGAGGATAAAGCGAAATGATTTAACAAAGATTGTCGGTTTATTTACTTATTTATTCCACTTTTCTTTTTTTTGCATTCCATATCCCGAAGGATATAGTTACACTAGCTGTATCTAGGGATTATAAGATTTTCGAAAAAAATGCCTCTAAAATGTAGATATCCAGGTGAGAGACAAAATAGAGTCTCAATATGTTTGGTGTGAGCGGATGGCGCAACCGGTGTAGTCATGATTGTATATCTGTTAAGGTCGACAAAGACTTTATTTAGAAAAGCAAATTTAGTTCCAAAATTTTTATAATAGTCTAATAGTTCGATAGGATCAGGTTTTAGATGAAACATGTCAAAATTTCATGACCTTTCAAGCATTACTTCACAAGTCACAGTTTTGTTGCGCGCTGTATTGGAGTTCGCTACTATTCACTCGGATGGCTGCCGACTTAATTCTAGGGAGTAGCGATAAATTCATGTTTCATTTATTGTTACATATCGTAGGAAAAGATTATTTTTATATCGCCTAAACGACACCGAACAGCGCTCTGCGTTGCCAACTGATTGCTGTCGAAAGTGAGCAAACGCGGCACCCATGTCGATGCAATACAGAAATGCACTGCATTCTGGTATCTTTAAAGCGTTAGCGATCTCACGTCACTTCAGCTTTCAGTCTCCCAAAACGATTTTGTGCATGGCTTTGTGCGTAAACTTTGCTTCTTTGAATAGGAAATCACTGTCAAAGGACACGCATGTCGGACGACTGTTTTTGGGACAAATTAACGGAACTGTTTTCTTTCCGATATGCGGCTCGAACAAGAGGGCATTGCGAGGCATTACTGGAACTGGAAACGTTCTTCGTTGAGGGACGGTAGGACAACACAATTCAATCGAAGACATACATGTGCCAGTATTTTATTTATTAACGATTCGTGAATTTGCAATGAAAGCACTCGAACCTAATAAGTGAATTAATTTCAATTGAAAACAAGTGAAATATGTAGACCAACTATAAAGGAAGAGCCTTTTCCTTAAAAGAGATACTTTTTAAAGTTTGCGAAAGAAAGGAGCAACTCAACGTATCAAAGTAAAGCACGCTTTATTTTGAAACTTAGACATTTTGTTTTTTTTTTTCTTTTCTTATATAAACCGTTCACTCAGGTGATGTCGCCTTTTTGTATAACACGGTGACACGGACTAGAAAGAATTGAGTAAATTGAAAAGGGGGGGGGGTGTTAGATGGGGGCTTAGGCATTGTAGTTATGTTCTAAACCAAACATCGTTCAAATGTCTACCAGGGCTTTAAACACACCGACGCACATGACGGGTCCAATTGTTAGTCTTTTTTGTTCAAAATATTCGCTCCCAAATGTTCCAAGATTTGTAACTTGTCAACAAATCAAACGACCGCTGCGACTTGAATAGCAAAACGACAAGGGCGGCCCAAATCTCGATTACAATTTTATTTTTATTTTTTATATTTTTAATTAATGCATTTTTCTTTTAATGCAAGACTCTTCGTTATATTTTTCATTTATTATCATTAGGTACTGGGACGCTTTTTCCCATCTTTCTGGCAAGATGGCGATACCTTGTCGAAAGAACGGTTTTGGTTTGGCGCCGATTAAATCGTCGATCCATTTTCACACTGCATCAGCATTTCGAAACGGCGTGCCAGCCAAGTCGTGCTATATCGCACTGAAATCGAAACGGTAATCACAAGGCACTATGTGTGGTGAGTATGCTGGGTGCGGCAGAACTTCCCAATCAAGCGGCAACGATGTATTCTTGGCAGCTCTTGCAACGTGTGGCCGAGCATTGTCATGAAAGTGGATGACTCGGTGTCTGCTAGCCGCTAGTGCTGGCCTTTTTTGCAACCATGCCTCGTTCAATTTGTTCAACTGACGTCGGTAGCCATCTGCAGTAACAGTTTCATTCGGTTTTAGAAGTTCGTGACACACTACACCTGTCTGATCGCACCATATGCACAGCAAAAGATGATGGCCATGAACATCTCGCTTCGTTGCCGATGTGGATGGCTCTACTGCACTAACCTAAGCGCTTGGGGTTGTCGGAATAGATCCTCTTTTCATCGCCAGTCCCAATGCGCGATAGAAAACTCTTCTCCTTTTTGCCTGGCAAGTAATGAAACCGCGATGTTGAAACGTTTCGAAATCACATCAATTCCCGTCAATTCCCGTGGTAGACATTTTCCCCACTTTTGGATTTTTTCCATTGCAAGCAAACGTTTAGAAATAATTGATTCATCAAATGCTAAGTCTTTCGAAAGTCTTTGAGAGTTTGAGTGGAGTCTTCCTTCGTTCATTGTCTTCCAACATTTGTCATTCATTGTCACTTTTAAACCTTTCGGCTCAGGCCAAATCCGACAGTTGGAATATGATAGAGTACCATCGTCATAATGTTCTGAGGGTGTATGATTGTCTGTGGCAGCAGATTTCCCCAAATCAAAGAACAAAAGTAATGAACGAGTGAATACGTGATTTTGAGCGTTCGATGATTAGCGACTCAATCACTCAGTAATACTAAATGGAAATTTGTTATTTCCTGTAGAGAAAGGTCCAACTCATCGAATTTAATCGTTGTGGGCGTTGATAGTTTGCATTACTTTATCATTTTCACTAATAGATGTCGCTGATAGAAATACATGCGAACATCTATTATGGCGTCTCCGACGAGTATTTCTGCTTGTTATCAGAAAAGTACTGAAATTTTAGGTCTATCGTTCGCTGGGGGGAACACTGGCGTATAAAAAGGAAAAGAAGGAAAAAGAAATATTTGAAAAACGAAACTTGAAAACTTCGCTTCACCTACTTCGCTTTGCCGAACAGTTGTGTGAAGTATTGATTTCTTATTTTTTTCTTTAAAGACACGGCCGAGTTGAATTTATCTTTGATTTAAGGCGAGAATCCTTAGAAAATTGTTAATTAACTATTGTTTGTCCCTTAGGAGGTACGGGACGGTTGCATAAATCTTAAATATTCCGCACCATTCTATACGTAGTTGTTTTTAGTTCATTGTGACCATGAGTGCAAATGCAAGTACACATATACATGCATACACATTTCGTTGTGTTTGTGATTTTTGTTGTTATTGTCGTTTTTGAATTGTTTTTAGTTTTAATGGTCTTGCCTTACACGCATTAATTACAAATGCAAATATAAAAGGATACGGAATATGTAATGATGGAAAACACAGACAAAGGCATAAACGTACGTCATATACTACAGATGATAGCTTTTGTTTGGATGGCATTGCGAAAAAACAAAAAAAAAAAAAAAAACCAATTAGGTCTTATGAAACAGTGTATGTATGCACATATATGCATGTATGAATATATGTATATATATATGTATATATGTATATATATATATATATATATATATATAAGGGATATAATGTATGATTGTCTGCATGTGTGTTATACATGTGTAAATAATTGCATGGGGTAAGTGGCGCTCTACGAGTGCGAAATATGTAAATAAGTGCTTAGGTTTATTAAGTGTCACATGATTACATTGGGGAACCTATTCTAGATTCATAAATAATTTCTAATGCATGAAAACAGCTTTAAAAGTTACGAAAAACACATCACAGATTTATTAAACAAACACGCAACATCAATATGTATTTATGTAAATAATGAAATTTGAGCTTTTGTTTGCTTCGCATTAAACCAAGTAAAGCGTAAACAAATTAATTCAAGTTTCCAGTTTCTCCCGTTTTTTTTGCTTTTTTTTTTTTTTATTTTCATTTCATTTTTGCTGAAACCACTTAAGATCTAAGAACGTTGATTAACAGCGACGGCATACTAATAAGGGATAAGAAAAAATTTCAATATCCAAGGATCGAGAGGTAAGGGGAACACTTATGCCCACACATACACACATACAGAGTGTTCCAAAAATTATTGATCGTAGGAGGCGTTTTTCTTTTCTTTAGCAAATGGATCATCGCAGTATAATCACAAACACACACACCGAATCGTGAAACATTTGGCACATTTGGCACATTCGGAACTAACTAAGACAACTTTTTTCTTTGGCTCAACACTTTTTCGATCAACTATTATTATATTTATATGCATACGGATGCGTATGTGTACAGCGATTGGGCAGAAGCTATGTTTTTTTGCTAACAAAGGCTCCAGCATGAATGGACATGGAATGGCAAGTTTGCTAATTGTGTCGACATTAATTTACATAAACGAATTAATTCTTTTATTGGTAACTAACAAAGCCACCTAGCAATTAATGTTTTTTACAGTTTTACCCCCAAAAGTTCAGCAAACAATATTGAACAAGTGAGCTTTTGCTTATTTGTTTTACTTGCCCATTACTTAGCTGACCGCTTGACGGCAAATCGAAAACTTTGAGAGCCAACAAGTAAAAAACTTATATTCGACTCGAGCCGAATCTTGCATACTTACCGCCATTATTAATCCTTTATATCATTTATATGAACGTGGTCGTCTATTTCCATTTTCGGGATGAAAAAGCTCTCTTTCGACTGCCAGCTGCACTTTAATATTTTATAATAATGGATGGACGTGTTCAATGTTATCTAATTGAAGACAATGTATCTTCATATGTAGAACGCGTAGCAGCTGTATTTCAACATTTCGTCTGGTTTATCCCACGAGTAATAAAAAAAAGTAAAGAAATGGCAAAAAAGTAAAATAAAAGTGAAAATTTAATCACTTATAAGTTTGTGTGGGCGTGGCAAATTTTTCCTAATTTTTAAAAGTGAGTAGTAGGCTGCCCCATAAAATGAATTAAAATAAATTTCAGCTTCTTATTATTCATAATTTATAAGTAATGAGCCGAAAGCCAAACACTTTTGTTCAGGGAAACAGATTTGCGTTCAATTTACTTTTTACCCTAGACACGTGCAGCACGAATCTGCGTGCAAAAATTTTCTATGTTTCTGGAGGAGAGTGTTCAATAGCACATATCCAAATATCCGCACAGACGGACAGACGCACAGACATGGATAATTTGATTCAGAATTCGAATATATATGTATATCATATATATATATAAATATATATCTGAATATATATATATATATATATGTATAAGTTATAGGGGTTCTGAAACCTTCTTTTGGCTGTTGCATGTATTACACAAAATGAGTATACTCGCAACCTTCGGTGGTGGCTTTAAAAATGAAAAAATGTAATAGGAAAACTCTTAAACACACACACACGTAAATGTAATTATTTTATTCCTTTTGTGCATTTGATTATTTCTCTCAAACATTAAAACAAATAAAGATTAATGGCGGCGAAGTGGTGATGATAATTAATTCAAAATGTTTTTACATTTTAAATAAAAGATATTTTCTAAAGTTTCGAAAGAAAGGTTACGCTCTTCTCCTTTCTTCTTTTTTAAACTTTGTTGCCTCTTCTCTTCCAAAACCGATTGTGGTTCGCATTTCAATTAACTTTACGTAGTCCTTAATCAATAATTTATGCAAAGTTAAAGTTCAAGTTAAAATACATACATATATGCACTATGTACTATGCACTATAGACTAAATTTGTGCTCATTTACTTTGATATATATATGAGCATCTATACTCACGCACATCTGCACTAACCACAAAATCCGATATTCACACAAAAACTCTATCTCGACTAAAATAGGTTTTGTAAATATTTTCTGTTTAAAATGAAATTTGGGATACACAGTTGCTTGGCTATAGCATTGGCAGGGCTCTGTCACTCATTTTCCCCTATCCACATACCCATAATTTCATCATTTTGTTATATCTTGTAGTGAGAAGCGATATCTTATTTGAAAAATTTTAATTCGATATCTCTTTTTTTTTTTTTTGGATCTTCGCTACGTTACACGTATAGGAGACATCCTCTAGACTTGATTAGTTATTTAAAAAAAAAAATTAATTCTTTTATTTTTGTTGCGGGTTTGCGTTGCCCGCTAGCTACTGCCATTCGCCGGTGGAACTGAGCCCTATCCGATGAAAATCTATTTTTACTTTGTAATAATCGAAAATAAGTTTAAAGGTTATAGTCAGGTAACTAGGTAACCGATATAAAGTGCCCTATACCAGTTCGTCTAACATGAATTCCTAGTCTTTTTACAATATAGTTTCGTCTGTCTTCCTAGAGAAGACTTGTGTGCGGATGTGTGCGAAAACGAGCTCAAATTTATCACAGCTCTTTCTTGCCTCAATTTTCAAGTTAATATGCGAAAAATTAGATTTCAAGGGGATACAAAGGCTTATATTTTGCTAAAAAAATTATCTAAGAGGCGTGTCAAGAAATAGTCCCATCCTATCTATACTTTTCCCATTATGTTCGTCTTGCAAAGTCCAAATTTTGATCGAATTTTTGTTTCGTGTACCGAGAACTTTATAAAGTTGTATGGTTTGATTCCATTCCATTTCTGCTGCTATTCATTCCATTCACTTTTGCTACTGAACATTATTAAGAATAAGTCTATTTTAGAGGATACCCGATGCATATTCCAATGCATTATGAAACGCAGCTTGTTTTGGTCCTACACATAGTTGTAAGTTATTCTTATGTATTTAAAGCACGATAAATATATTGTTACGGAAATTTTAAATTCAGTTCAAGTCAACTAATTGATTTTACCAAAAAATAAATTCCCTAGGGAGGGAAAAATCAAATGCACATTCGCGACGCGTCATGCAGCTGCCGGCTGAGGAAAACGATTGGCGGAAAAGCAGGGTAATGGATTAAAAAAGAAGCCATGAACTTAGGGAATAGTAATAGGCTTGCAAAAATGTATGTAAATAGACTATTTGCGGAAGGCAGAGTCAGTCGGACCAGAACATTTGAGTTGAAAAAGAATATTAGAGTTGAGAAGGCGAGAGTATTGCCAAAGTAAAATTTAAATAGTCCTACCCTTAAACAAATTGATTGTAAATAAAGAATCTTGAAGCGAGCACGTGGAGGTGTATTTCTCTTAAAAGAATACCCACGATCTAGTGATACGAACAGTATCGAGAAAAGCGAATTTCGTAACAATATTTTACTTTCTATTCATTTTCTTTTATAGCGAGCAGTTTGTTATTTTCTTGTGAGTATTATAGAGATGCTTTAATAGATAAGCACTGTATAAATAAGAACAGAATGGAATGGGAAGAACTGTATAAATAAGAACAGAATGGAATGGGAA
>KK502429.1:173165-205057 GCA_000688735.1 Glossina austeni | reverse complement strand
ACTGTATAAATAAGAACAGAATGGAATGGGAAGAACTGTATAAATAAGAACAGAATGGAATGGGAAGAACTGTATAAATAAGAACAGAATGGAATGGGAAGAACTGTATAAATAAGAACAGAATGGAATTCGAAATTATTTAGACGACATACTTCGAAGGCGATCTATTACTCGATTAGCAACACCATTACTGTTGCAACAAAAGTATAGGGAAGAAGAAAATGGCTTCCTGCATTGTCCGTTTTGACTGAACCGCTATCGAGGTAAGACGTGAACACAGGAAATGAAGTCCGTTGTCATCCGCTCGGATCGCACGCCATGGGTGCCGAACAAGGGATATTCTGTTAGACGATCGTCTGCTCCGTCCGATGACCACTGACGATAAGTCGCTTGCTTTTAATATAGGTATGTTGAGTGCAATCTTTAACCGCTAGGTTGTGATTCAGTTATTCAAACTGTGTGTAGTTTAGGTAGTGACCTAAGGTACCTAATATAAGGCAGATGTCTCTGAGGGTTTAAGGTGGGTACACTACCGTGAAGGTTTAACCCCTCGGTGCCCGATGGCACACGTAGTGTGAAACTGTCCGAGGCTAATAATCCTCGCAACATACAGTGCCGAAGTCGGCGCACACGCTGCCATGAGGAAGATTAGGTCCTCGAGTACCAGACGAGACACGTTATGGTCGCATCTCCCCTCTGGTGAGGGCGTGGCACTGTCTAAAACCTTTGCCGTTCTGTGGGTAAGGCACTCGGTTGCAATGCAACTCCACACCGAGCAAAAGCTCTTCCCGCGATTTTTGGGCTAACCACAGCCACCACGAAACTCCCGCTATGGGCCGTTCCCTCCCCTTAGCTAATATAAGGCAGTTGACTTGTAACAAACGAAGTTATTATTAGGATTCTCATTCAGAGACGGAATGTTACTAACGTAGATAAGGACGCCTGAAATAGCCGCTGAGGCATTATTTATCCGGAGAGAAATTTCGCTGAAAATTAAGAAAGGAAAAATCCCATCAGCATAGTGTATATATCTTATATATAAAACCAAAAAAAAAAACCATCAGAACCACACAGAACGTGTATCAATTTTAAGAAACGAATTTCTTTTGCCAAATAATACAAAGTTTATCATTGATTTGTCTGTCTACAAAGGCTTGGTTTGTGAAAGCCTTCAAACTCAGTCGGCTTCACTTTGCTAATATCGAAAACTTTCGTTTACAAACACTACCTTTTTCTGTTGTAGATTTAAAAAGCTTGTCGCAGTAGACTCTGCTAAGAACTGTCGCAATATTTTGTTTAAAATATTTTTTGACTTGTTTGTGTTTTTCGGAAAAATAAGGAACTAACGAAGAATTATGACCATCTATTATGCAGCCGAAGTAGCTACGTGTCGAGGATTTGGCTGTTTCCCGAAACTCTTACTGAGGTAAGCGAAAATACGTTTCTGATCAGAACCTTTTTTTTTTTTACCCGTATACATATAGATGGCGCGCCAGCATTTATAAGCTATTATGGGTGGATCTGGTCATTTATATACTTATTTATTATACTCTTAATTGCTGTTATTTATTTGTATTTAGTGCTCCCCAGAAGAAGTGAGTATCTCGCTTGAGCGTCCGCAGATTTCTAAATTTTAATACCGGAAATTTTATATTGTTTAGGGTTTTTGAGAATTTAGTTCTGTATTGTTATCAGAGAGTCAGTTTGATTCCAGTGATTTTCGTTTTGGGTTTCTTTGTCTCCCTTGCTGTCCAGCGGTGGTGGGCTCAGTATCTGACGTTACCATGGCCTGACAGTACTGCTGTTTATGTCAGCGCTCTCGTTACCGGTCAAGATGAACGAGGTCGTTTGATGAGACGAACGATAATGCGTTATGTATGTTTATCGCTCACACTCGTAATGACTATGATAGCGCCGCGTGTCAAGAGGCGTTTTCCTAAATTAGAATATATAAAGGATGCCGGTCTCTTAACTGAGAACGAAATGAAAATATTCAAAAGCATGATTGAGAAATTTGGTTATCAACATACCTATTGGGTTCCGATAGTGTGGGCTACAAGCATCGTGACAAGAGCCCGAAAGGAGGGACGTGTACGCGATGACGCTTCGTTAAGATCCTTGATTGACACTCTTAACGGCTTTCGCGGAATGCTAATGGTTTTGCTTTTTTACGACACAATTAGTATACCACTAGTCTATACACAGGTGGTAACCATAGCCGTGTACACGTTCTTTGTGGCTACTGTTTTGGGACGTCAGTGGACGCCAAAAGGTGATACCGACGGCGTTTATAACTTGGTAGATCTCTTTTGCCCCATAATTAGCTGCTTAGAATTTTTATTTTTTATGGGCTGGCTTAAAGTAGCCGAGTCTTTAATTTCCCCTTTTGGGGATGATGATGATGATTTTGAGGTAACAACCCTTAGATCATTAAAGTTATGTAATAACCCATCAAATCTTGTGCTTGTAGTTAAATTGGTTAATTGATCGCAATATCCAAGTAGCTTATCTAATAGTCGACGAAATGCATCACGATCATCCTGAGCTGGTCAGAGATCAATACTGGGACGAAATATTTCCTATGAAAATACCTTTAGCACATGACGTTGAACAAGGCAAAGCGCATGTGCGGTTCGAGGAGCCACCCATGCATTCGACTGCAAAAATTTATACTTCCCGTCATCCGTCAATTGTTAGTTAACAAATGTAAAATTTATTTTTTAAAAAAAAAATCCCAAGTGGCAAATACTTTCTAGGAGTCGTTTACTACTCTAGGCAGAGGAGGTAGTCACGGAACAATATATTCGGAACACCTGTTTGGTATTACTTCGGCTATAAAAAAATTCGCGAATGTGGGGGACCGGCGATCAATTTCCGATATACCACGCTCAAGCTCGTCCTTCTCAATTGATAAAAAAGTAGGATACGAAGCACTAGAGGGTGAAGATGAAGAAGATAGTAATATTGAAGGAATATCTTCGCAAAGTACTAATTGGGAGCGTTTTCCGTCAGTGGACTTATTTGAAGAATTGCGGCGTTTAAGATCGAATGAGAAAAGGGAACGTCAGAAAAAGAATTTCGCATTTTTGCCGTATGAAGGCTTATCTTCTCAACAACAAACGCAAGAGCAGCAAGAGAGTCAACTCCTCCTGAAACATGAACAAAGGTCACAGCGCCCAAAAAAACGATTAGCAGCAGAACCAAGGTCGTCACCAGCACTGCGACCGTCACAAAAACAACAACAACCTCTTTTGCAATCAGAAGATGAGCAAGCAGAGCAACATCAAAGAGACAGTCTACAACCACCGAAACAATTAAAATGGCAAGATCCACCTACATTGGAGGACGAAGGGCCGATCCAACAAGGGGACGAGGCTCAGACTGAGAAGAACCTCAAAGAGTCGGAAGACGATCAAGAATTGAAGCGAGACGAAATTGAGCATCAAGAGAAAGGACAGGATGATCCAGAAGCAGCAGAAGAAGAAAAATCGGAAACAACACAAGCGGAAAAGGAAGAAGAATTGCCAGAGGAGGAACAAGACAAATCAGAAGAAGAAGAAGAAAAAGAAGAAGAAGAAGGAAATGATAAAACTCAAAGGCCATAGCAAAGATAATTTACAACCTTGCCATATATATTATAGTGTAGTTATTACGCTCTCCGCAATTAATCCATTGCATGTTCTTTAGCTGTCAAATTTTGATTTTTCTTAATATTTTGTTTTCACTTTGTGAGTTTGCTTCGTATTGTAATTGAATCAAATAAATGCTTTAAATTCTTATCGAATACGAAGTAAAATTGTAACAATGACCGTCACCTATACTGCGGAAGTAGCAACATGCACGAGATTCGGTTGCTTCTTAAAATTGCTCGCTAGGTAAGTCGGGGCAAATAATGATGAGCCTTTTTGTTGCTTAGTTGTCTTCTTGCTAGATGGAGGGGAAGCATTTATAAATTGGTGTGGATGGATTTACTATTATTTCTAGTTTTGTTTTATCTTATAAACTTATTGTACATTTATGGATTGGAAGATGAGCGCAAGAAGTGAGTAAATGTCTTCTTTATTTGGTATATATTTGTCAAAGCGATTTATTTGATTTATTGCTTTGTTGCTTTGAAAGGACATTTGAAACTGTGGTGGAGTACTGTTCCAACTATGTCACTCTCATACCTTTGTCGTTTGTGTTAGGCTTCTACGTGAATTTAGTTATGCAACGATGGTGGGAACAGTATATGACAATACCGTGGCCAGACTCTTTGGCTGTTCTTGTTAGCGCTCACGTTCAAGGCGATGATGAAGGCGGCCGCGTCATGCGACGCACAATAATGCGCTACGTATGTGCATGTTGCACTATGGTCTTGACCATGATATCGCCATGCGTGAAGAAACGTTTTCCCAAGTTACACCATTTGGTTGAGGCCGGTCTTTTGCAGGAAAATGAAAAGCAAATAATCGAGGACATGAACACCGCTTTTCCTAACCATCCAAAGCATTGGATGCCCATTGTCTGGGCCACGAGCATTGTAGCAAGGGCTCGTAAAGAAGGGCGGATACGTGATGATTACGCCGTGAAGACACTTATTGATACTTTAAATTCTTTTCGTGGGTCGTGCGGTACTTTGATGTATTACGATTTTATCACCGTACCGCTGGTGTATACGCAAGTTGTAACGATAGCGGTGTATTCTTTTTTTATCTGCAGCCTCTTGGCGCATCAGTGGACAATACGAAAAGCCAATACCTACGAATCTTTGGATTTTTATACTCCGGTTTTTATGACTTTGCAATTTTTTTTTTACATGGGCTGGCTAAAGGTCGCAGAAACCTTAATCAATCCATTTGGCGAAGACGATGACGATTTCGAGGTACCATATGACAATTTTTATTAAAATATAAGCCAATTGAAGACCCACCATGTCCATATAATTTAATATAGGTCAACTGGATGATCGATAGGCATTTACAAGTTTCATATATGATTGTTGACGAAATGCATCAGGAGCATCCCGAATTGGTTAAAGATCAATATTGGGATGAGGTCTTCCCCAATGAATTGCCTTATGAGACGGATGTTAAGCGAGAGAAGCCGCCAGAACACTCTACAGCCAAATATGACAAAGAGTATAACACGCCAGCCCACTCAGGACAAGTAAGTTATTGTAAACGAGACCAACTAAACTATAGTGCTTGTCCTGTGTTCTCAGCATAGCTTAGTCAGTCTTGATAAGTCGAGAGGCAGGCTTACGAGTATATTTAGTCAACGTAGCGAGCAGTTTAATCAAACATTTCAACGGTATGCGACTCTCTCTGATAACGAGTTGCCACCTATTGAACTGAAATCGAAAACACATTTATTGGAGACTGGTTCGTTGATATCAGCTACAGAGAGCATAGAAACTATAACATCATACTATTTGCCGCGCCCTACTACTCCGGCAATTCGCCAGCCGTATTCCTTCGAAGCAATACTAGAGGATATGGAAGAGGGACTTTACGAAGATGACTATGATGACCGTATTGAATCCAAGAGCACTGATAAAGGTCGCTTTATTTTTTTTTACAATAAACTTGAACTGATTTTATTGATTTCATTTAAAAAAAGACTCCAGCGAGCTGGATTTGTTTGATCGTTTGCGCCTGGAACGTCATCAGCAGCGTGTTAAGCGTATGAACGACTATCTCGGAGACCAATTCGGTTCGAATTTTAAGCTTGCCTACAAGGATCCAATGCCGAGACCAACTAAAAAAATCCAAACCGAAGCTGGAAAAGATGAAACGAACGAAGTTCAAACACTTTTTAAAAGCGATAACATGGGAAAAACTCGATCACCAGCCAAAACGCAAACGGTGCAGTTCCAGGATGAAGTGCAACTTCCAAAATACGCCACCGCTGCAACGTCCCCCATGGAATCTATTTCAACATTGTCTGTAGTTTCGGAAGATTCTAGGCAGGCACCGGTTGCACTATCGACAATCGGGACGTCGCCTATGGAATCCGCATCAACCTTATCTTTTATGGCTACAGGAAGTGGAGCACCACGAACTGAGCATGTTATTTTAACCACGTCTCCAATGCCTTCGGGTCTTAGTATACTTACAGTGTATTCATCCGAAACTGAGATGCGTGAGACATCTAATGGCGATTCTCAAGGAAAAAATTTGCAAAAGAAAGACGAAGATAAATAACGCTTTCCCTCCTTCATTGTAAATTATTATCGCTACATGATACTTACAAAAAATAAATTGTTCTTCCTTGTATTTGTCCATGTTGATGGAAAAATTTTTGCATTTTACTAAATTCCATTTTTGATAATGACTTAATACTTCTTTCTATACGCAATATTCCTTCCAAATTGTAAAGGAAGTGACGTGCGGACGTGCGGACGTGCGGACGTAAAATCTCTATCATATACATGTTGATACGCGGCAATAGTGTAGTTTTGGTAGTTTTGGTGGTGTGTAACGGGGTAAGCTTCTTTAGTTTCAGCATATAAAAGCCAATTGACTATATTTAAATACGCATATACACACACACACACACACACAATTATATTTTTATGCACGCAAAAGCTCATTAAGCAGATTTATGGGACGTATAATAAATTGTTGCAATCAAATGTTCTTTAAGCAGGTGATAGTTCACAGCCAACTAAAATGAAATTAGACTACAAATCGCGATACGATCCGAGAAAAGCGACAGGGCGAGTGAGTACGTCGCCATCAAGCTTCAACCAATTATATAAAACTAGGATTATATTATAATTATTGATAATATTCTGTTACATTGTGCGTAACGTCAATAAATTTTCAAAAATGTATAATGATTTTATTTTACTACTCACCGAGAGCTTAAAAAGGGAGAATATTGTATATTGTCAACCTATGTAGATAATAGTCGGAAAAATATTTAGTTCGTAACATCTTCTAAAACACACGCATAGCTATATACGAACAAAAATGAACAAAGTGTTGACTTTGTGAACGTTTTCTTTTCGTTCTTTACTTCATGGCTTTAGGGCTATCAAATTTTCTAACATTCATTCATGGATTCATTTTCAAAATCTG
The DNA here is from genome assembly GCA_000688735.1 of Glossina austeni. NCBI lineage: Eukaryota > Metazoa > Arthropoda > Insecta > Diptera > Glossinidae > Glossina > Glossina austeni. The sequence continues at coordinate 197,993 of KK502429.1, read as the reverse complement.
CTTTTTTAATTGTTATAGATATGATTGTTAAATTAAAAACGGACCCTGAAACTAACAAATGCATGAAAGTCGCTTTCACGTAATGTTCGTTATGTTTTATTTCTTTGTTTTTAATTATATATATATATATATATATATATATGTGTGTGTGTGTATATGTGTGTGTGTGTGTGTGTATTCTTATGTAATTCTATATACTGGTATGCGTATATAATTACGTTTAGGTATATCCGTTTATTTGTTTGTTTAAATATATGACTAGGACCGATGTCCATTTAATTAAAATCCAACTCGATGCGAATCGTCATTGCCGCATATATTTGTATCGATTTAACCAATCTTTCCATTGAACATATCTGTGTATGTGTGTGTGTATATCTATCTACGTATGCAGCTTTATGCGTATATTTGCATATATTTGTCTACTGTTAAATAAATTCGCGAAATTTATATTGTCGCTCGAATAATTTTTGCCAGTTTGGATTTTTAATAGTGCAGATGCCTCTGTTTGTTTGTACATTTTCTATACACAAAAGCGTACACACACTCCTATACAATGTCCGTATGTATATAGATATCTAATTTTATTTATACATTTTTCATATTTATATAGTTATATATATATATATATATATATGCATTTATATATACTATGTGTGTGTATGTATTTTAAACATTTTTGTATTTTGTTCTTTTTTTTTGTTTTTGTTCTTTTGGTTTATTTTTCAACTAATAGTTGCGTATTGCGTGCTATGGCAACGGTCTGTGACTGCATACTGAGCGAAACCGCTGAAAAAAGTCAGGCTAGCACTGCGTACACGTTATCTGTATAAAAGAAATGGTTATTTTAGCGAGTGTAGTGATCCGTTATTTTATTTGCATGTCGTTTTCAACGCAAAAATCAGAAAATAACCAACTGTTGTTGGTTAACTGATTGTCTAGTCGACAAACGAATACGAATATGAAGGATTTGCGCGACCTACGTGCGCAGAGACGAGAAAGGGGAGAGAAGGTATGCGAAAAATGTAATGCTCGCAAAAATGTTCGCAAAAGCGCTACGCACTTGTGACGCCATCAATCAGACGTAGAACGTCAAAAAGTGTTAATTGCCAATTATGGATAAATTTGTTCAGGCAAAGATATAGCCAATCAAACGCACATGAGCGCTGCTTATTGCTGCCGATGTAGCTCCCCATTTATGTTTCTGCACACACATAATATTACCGTTAAATTGTCCACATTTTGTTTTGTTTGTCGCCGGAGAATGTGTTCATTTTGTTTTATTATCATGTAAGAATCAGAAATGAACTTTAAAATGTTAAGTTACAAAAGCTACTAAAACTCTTCAGCATATTATCCTATTATGAGTAACTATATCCGTCCATCCGTCCAGCCGGTTTGGCTTTTGCTTTTATTACATAGTGTAAAAAAAAAAAATCTTTTTTAGAATTGATAAGGAATCGATGTGCAATCGATAAGCGGATCTTCTAAACATATTTCGACTGCAAGATTGCGTTTGGTTTTCGTTGTACCTGCCTGTACCGGCCTGCAGAAAAGTGAATCTCATGTAAAATCCATTTTCATTCCAAGTGTTCACCGTTTAACGGAACCGTTAAACATGCCTTATGACCAATTGTGTATCCGCGAGAAACGACAAGTTATGTTTCCGAAATGACGATAAGGAAATGATATGAAAACATGCAGATTGTTAGGTATAGAAGGCTTCGATCTAAACCGAATGCAATTCGTCTTTACTTTATTTTATTTTTTCTTTCTTTTTTTTTCGCCCGTTTCTATTTTAATTTCCATCTTTGGACAAAACCAATCACTTTATATCGTGTATGGCTCTTGCTGAGTCGTGCGTGGCTTTATGTATCCCGGCAATATTATAATTGTTTATTTGATATCATGTATTGGAGTACGTTTATGTCTGCCCTTATTTGTAATAATTGTTCGCTTTATAGGAAATAAACACAATTTGTTGGTACCGGTATTGCTGTAGTTGCTGTGGTTGTTTTTCGTGCTATTGCTGCTGTTGACCAAGGCTTCGTTTCATTTTAAAATGATTTGATTTAATTTATTAAACAAAATTTAATCAAACCAATCAGTCATTATCGGGCGAAAGCAATCGACTATAGCAATACGATAGACAGGCAAATGAATAGACCGATAGGCAGAGGTCTCAAATTTGCAGCTCTATAATTTATCTTATCAAAACACTTTCAAAACACATACACGCACATACGGACATGCATGTTTGTGAATAAATTTACGTTATTATTATCATGAATGGCTGCTGGTAAGTAATGCTATTGGGTTTCCAATTCATGCGGAAGCATGTCAGAACCGAAAACCGCAACATAAATCAATTTACCATTAGAAAATTCTATATACGGAGAACACACTTAAAATGTGTAATTATTCAGGTACCCATGAATAATCAATGCCTAGCTATCTATATACTGCCTAAGTCTACATTTTGCATTCATTTCCTCAAAATTGAATTCGTACTTGAATAAAACTGCTGTGGTATGCCAAAGTGTAGCTTTTTTTTTTTTTTTTTCTTTTAATTTATTTCTCGCAAAACGAATTTTTGCTGAGAGTCACTTTTACATGATCATACATGAAAAATGACGATCCTTACGATATTAATATGTACGAAACGCAAAATTGTCCAAAGGGCCACCAGTTAAGAAGAAGAAGATTTTGAAAATGACGTCTTCTATGTAAATTTACTAAACTCCTTGCGCAAAACTTTCTACAGATGTTAGAGAAGTTAAATAGTAACCGACAAGATTTTAAGCTGTAACCTTCTAGCAAAACTGGTTTTTCCACTTCAGCCGTTTCAGGACCCTTGTGGAATTACTTGAAAGTTCAAAAAAAAAAAAAAAAGAAGAAAATCTCGCACAAATAATTGACCTTCTTTCTCAAGTTCTGAAAAGTTCAAAGGAAGGGAGGAAAAAAAATGGAATTTTTTTGCTTTTACTCTATTACGCTTCGATTTGTCTCTTCACCTCCACCTCCACGCCATCTATTCTTCAAGCGCTTTCATTTGATGAAATTTATAATAAAAATACGAAACTTTGCTAATTGTCACTTTACAACGAACTTGCAACGCAAATTTACTTATGTTGCAGTTACGCTGACTTTAAGCATAAACTGCTTGGAAAAAGTTAAACTATACCTACAGCCGTTGAAGAGTGCGTGTCTAACTTTAAACAACATTTTAAAGACATTTGCATTTATTTCAACACCGATTGACAGATGCCGTTGGAATTGTATTATAATTGCTCTAAGCATGATGACAACAATGATTTATTTACTATTTGATAAAGAAATAAATAGAAAAAATCTACATTAGATTCTCGACTTTGACAGAAGGACGTATACATACATACATATAAACAGTGCTTGGGAGACCTGTGCAGAGAGCATATAGTCTAAAACGAACATTTATCCCTTTGGTTTGAATTCATCTAATCGTCATCTCTCATACAATTTTCAGAATGTAATCTTTGGTTACAAATAATGAGCGCAGTTGCAACAAATGGTATCCGAACTTACTTCTAATGGCAGGAATGTAAAGTAAAGTAGAAAATAGAATGAAGGGCAGAAGGAATATATCAGATTATATAAATTTTCGTTCATACTCAACAATTTCAAATCTCTGCTTTGCCGAGCAAACTTAGCCATCAATGGTTTCGTATCAGAGAATAAGTGAAATCGATCGACCAGTAGGATCAACATCACTAAAAAAACTAACGGTTTTCCTTTTTTTTTAACAAAGTCGTCCGCTAGCATATGACAGATTTCATCCTAGGCCTTCAAGTGATTGAAGTCTTATAGTAGGTATTATATGTACGTTCAGCGTCACTGTGCAATTTTTGTGAGAAAGAGATGGGAGATATGGATTTTGTCGGTAATAGCGACTTCTGGGATGCGCTACATTGAAAAAAATTTTTGTTTGATGTGCCATTCTTTTTTTGTGGGATGAGTCACGCCTTTTTTGGGTTTTGGGGTGAAAAAAGGTGTGGTTCATCCTACCCGAAGAGCTGAATCACGCCTTTTTTGGTGGTCGCGCCCACCCAAAGGTCCCCGAAGGCACCCGAAGACGTGCGAAGGTGACCCGAATGGCATTCGTGAGAGTTTTTTTGAACCCGGGGCTCCGAGATGGATGTTCGGGTTGTGCTGTTGTTGCAAACCTATGTTGGAAACGAAGTATACCCTACCGTCGAATGTAGGTAATTGTGCTGTGCCTTGTGTGCATTTCGATACAATTTTGTACTACGAGAATTTTTTGTGGTTTTTACTTCTGCATTTCGTTTTGCTATGCCGTGCGCTGTGAGAATTTTTCCCACCCGAAGGCACCCGAACGCATCCCGAATGACATTTGTGAGAGTTTTTTGAACCCGGGGGCTCGAGATGTATGTTCGTGTCGGGGTTCTCGTTGGTGTTGTTGGTGTTGGTGTGAGGCTGTAAAACTATGTTGGAAACTAAGTATACCCTACCCTTGTATGTAGGCAATTGTGTTGTGCCTTGTGCCAACCTACTCTAATGTAAGAATGTAAGAAGTAAAGAATTTTCATAAATGTTACGACACTAGCTCACTACGAGCCGACAAGAATAAGGCGCTCATATCGGAGAATCTTGTGGTTAGCGGTCAGTAAGTACAGGCAAAAGGGAAGATGATCAAGATAAACTCATTTAGAGTTCGAACAAAAATGTTTTTAGCAAAATCGAAAAAAAAACAAACAATATAATTACCAGACTGAGGGACCAAACAAGACCAGTAGAATAAAAAGGGGTAAAATATGAAGCATATTTTTCGCTGTATCTTATCTAAGCAGTTTATTTAATATGAATACAACGTAAATTAAAGATTTTTCTTATTTTTCGTTTAGTTTTCAATGTTGGGTAAGAGAGAGATAGATAGATAGCTGTATAGATAGGTGGACAGATAAAAAAAATAGATAGATAGATAGATAGATAGATAGAGAGAAAGCCTTTTCCTTACTTCCAACAATACGTCACATTAGATATGTGGTAGGCACAAACACACTGCCATATATGGTGTTAATCGAAAGAAAAAGCAATGAAATGAATGTTAAATTAACATAAGTTAATGTTTAGCTTAATATAACCATCATTGTAAAGTGATTGCTTATCACAGCTAAAACATCCTCGTTTAAGAGGGACAGAAAATATCTCCGTCGCATGTTTGATTGATGTTTTCAACAATTCCACGCAGTTACAGTAATTGCAGACAGACCTCTCTTAGATGGTGGAATTCGTAAAAATTACTCCTCTCTCATCTATCGAGCCTACAGAAGATCAGAAGTAGTGCGTTTCCCGAAAGCGGCCCAGCTTTTTTAGTTACATTTCTTAAATTATGCTATCGTCGTCCAAATCGGAAAAAATACGTTTTTTATTTACAAACGCCACAAAAGCCTGACCAACGACCCTCATGGCTTTCGAAGATCTCTTGTTTTAACGATTTCTGTGGCACTTGTCCAATGAATTGTAGACTTATAGTCGCTTTCCATTTTTTGAATGATTCCTGAAAGGCCAACCAATGCTATCAATTCTTGACGAATTCTCACCGCTTCGTCTGCGGTTTACATGACTCATCCTATGTTTTTATTTTTTTAGTCCTAGTAGGGAAAAATTAAAAGATGGCTACGCCTCTACCGCACACAAATGAATGCGACAATCAACCGTTGAAGGATTGGAGGGATGTGGCCCCACATACCAGAATCGAATTTTAGAGTTTTCGAATCTTGCAGTATCATAATCTCTTCGATAAGGTGGACTTACAGACGTCGTTATTGATGATGTTTTGACTGGCATTGTATTATATTATACAAAGATAGAAAAGACTGCATGTTATGCTGTAGTATGTATATATTTTAAAAAAAATAGGAAATACATGAGAAAAATTGGAACAAAATAAATGTAAAAGTATATTAAAAAAAAAATAGGAAATACATGAGAAAAATTAGAACAAAATAAATGTAAAAGTATATTAAAAAAAAATAGGAAATAAATGAGAAAAATTGGAACAAAATAAATGTAAAAGTATATTAAAAAAAACAACAAATTTGCGAAAACTGGAGATTTGTAAATTGAACTGCTGCCAAAGAAAGGAGGGGGAAGGAGGGGATGTTAGGCCGCCTTCCTGGGGCTGCGTGACCGTTTACTCGGGCTGCTTCTCTTTTTGCGAGCTGGCGACCGAGACTTCGATCGACTCCGCGCTGATGAGCGCTTACGGCGACCGCCACGCCTATTACGGCCATAGCAGTCGCTCGGCCCAGCCTCGTCTCCATCCTCGGTCATTATGGCACCCTTGTATTCTAAGGTGTTTCGATGTTGAGCTATCCCCAGGTTGACGGCCTCCGCAATGGCTCGATTGAACTCCTCCCTCGGCTTGTTAGTTTCGCAATGTCTTTTCACGGCTTTATAAATTTCTTCAATCGGTATTTCTGGAAATTTAAATCTTGTTTAGTTCAATAATTAATTAAAAATAGCAAAATGTAAATCTATGGAAACTATAATCGGTAATCGATAAATCTCGAAAACTGTAAAAGCCTCGTAAACACATCGTGCAACATCGTGGGACAAAGTTAACACTTTCCAAACGAGAAGTAAAATAAAAGCCCGCTTGAAATTCGGTGACGAATTTGCCAATAATTTCTTAATAAACCACCATATCTCAAATGTTTATGTAGAAATATTAAAAAATTGAAAGATGGCTATGCCTCTCAAACAACAAATTCTTGAAAAAATTTCTTGCACACAATACTAAACTCTCTTCTTTTACTTACCTTCTCGAGTAGCCGACAAAATTCCCTCGATCTCATCTAACAGCCTTGGATTTCCATTTGCCATTTTGCGAAAATAACGCACAAGAAATCTTCAAAAAAAAATATACACAAAAAAACTAAAAAAAGAAACCAACGCTTCGACAATCAATCAATAAATGAGTAAAATATTTGGAAAATCAAATAATTTGAAGAGAAGGAATTCAAAGAAAATGTGATTCGAAAAAAACTTTTTCAAATATCGACACAAGTGTTTTTTTTGCAAAAATCGGAACAGGAGTCGTTTTATGTCGCGGTTGAACTACGTGTACGATATGCCAGCTAAAATCCATATATAATAGGAAATCCAGAGATCTGGAAATAGATGTAACAGAATTTACTTAGCATATCATTTAATAAATTTATTATATTTTTCTTGTTTTGTTTTTATATTTGACGGTAAATTAAAGGTATTCAAAAGAAACTTGAAAATGTGGATGCTGATGCGAGTGGACGTTGCTTTGTACCAAAAAATATATTTTACATACGTAAGTTTTGCGTAGTTTGCTTGTGCGTAGTTGAATATCACGACGTACATATATATATATATATTTTGTGCAAAAAAAAAAAAGTCTTCAGCAACTCATATATATATATATATATACATATAATTGGGAGAGGAATTATTTGTGACACGTTGGCAGTCGTTGCACCATTGCCGGTGCAATCGGTCGTCACTGGGTTATGTGTGTTTTTTTCAAATGTGTTCTTCTTTTTACCAAATCGAACGTAACTTGGTTGGCTTTCGCTCTCCGTTATCTTTATTTGAATTTTATCGAATGTCATATACGGGCTATGTAGGGCTAGCATATATTGCTAGCATAAGTTTGTGCATACTTACGAATATTCAGGCAAGTAAATGCAAAATTGATCTCTTTAACTCCGATGAATTTCATGGTTTTAACTTTGTTATGAGGTTATAAAGTTTTTCTTTTGTTCACTCTTCTCTTGCAGCAAATTCGTTATTGTTTTATATATAAATTCTAAAGCTTTTGTTGAAATTCATGCTCTATTTGATTTGATGTGGAAACTTTGTTGTAAACTTTTTTCATTTGTTATTTATTCTCAATAATTTGTTGAAGTAAAAAACGCGAGAAAATTATTCAAAATAATGAGATTTTTTTTTCTTTTTTTGCAAGTAACTGGGCTGAGCAGCGTTAATGGAAAGATTTTCATATTCACTGCAAAACGACGACATTATGCTGGAGTTAATGTCTCATTAAACTCATTGGAAAATATTTAATTTTTGCATACAAATGTTTAAATTTAAATTTTTTTTTCTTTTCATTTAACTCCTAAGTTAAACCCTCATTGACTAATGCCAAGCACTTTGGTTTCATTTTGGATTAAATTCTTGTTATTGTCTTAGTGGTCATAATTAACGCTTATGAACTTGTATGTGGTAAGATACTACCACTACTACTACTACTACTGCACATTACTACACTCTTCGTTGCCATTGGATTAATTGAGTTCTTCAGTGTTCAAAAGAGAGAGTTAAGCAAAATTTCAAATTATCTTAAAATTGAATTTTTCCAAAAGTTTATTTTTATTAAATATAATTTTTTAAAACAATACATTTTCTACAATACCCCTAAGAGAACATTTTCCAGTGCATTTCATTAATAAAAGCTGGCCCTCTGTTTGATCGCAAAGTGAACGTCTTGTTTTAAATACTCGCCAATCTTTCAAAAATCAATATTTTTAAAATCCCCTACGTATGTGAATAGCTACCGGCTGACTAGACTACTTGCTACCTTTTTTTCCCCTTTTTTTTTTTTAATGAAGTTGCTTGTTGTCAATCTCTTTATCTTGAATATGTCTGCAATTAATTTTGAGAAATATATTTTTTTACTACTTAAATATATGTTTAATAATTTCCTTGAATATAATTATTTTATGTCACTCTTTCATTTCAAAAAATTACCAACAAAACGCTTCGCATAATGGTTTCTCTTCTTTCATGTACATTGAATTTTAGCGATTCTTAAGTAAATCTGATTAGATTTGCTCTATAATCATACGTTGCGCAACATATATTAGTTCATCATAAACTTTAATATGCGATAGTTAGATCTAATGGTTTCCATAATACACGCTTTCGGACAGCTTTCACGTGAATACATAAATAAATTGAAAAAGAAAAAATGCCTTTAAGGAAATATTTTTCCTTTGTCAACAATAAAAATTATTTTCCTTGAATTCGAAAGTCGTAAAGTCGATTTAACTCCTTGTTCATTTCCTTTACCGGAAAAAGTAAAAAAGCTGGAAGTATCCTATCGGCTATGGTTTAACATTCGACTCAACAACTCACCATAAGTTACTGAATTGAAAATGAATGAGACTTGTGCCGTCAATCCTGTCTTTATTCTATATTAACAAACAATTATATCCTTTGAGACTTTATTATGAGCATAATGGCGGTGATCATAAGCATAATCAGTATATATATATATATATATATATATATATATATGGAACGTTCAAAACGTATTGTTCCTTAATCAATTTTCAATCTTTCTATCGAGAGCTTTCCTCGATTTGGAAAACACAGCTGTCAGAGCAAATAGTTCGCAGAAGTGCCTCAGTCTCGGTAGCTTTTTTCATAGTATTTTGCGATTCATAGTATTTTTTATGTGATCACAAACTAAAGCCGAATAAGATCAAGTAACGCTATTGCAGTGTACACTATGTTGGCAAAGAAGATTGAGAGAGTGTCGCACTAATAAATACGTCAACTTTAGAAAGTCGACGAATAACGGCAAAAGTGTCTTTCATTAATAATTTGCTAGATCGCGAGTTTTTATTACCAAAAATTAGTGTAAACATCGGCAAGCATCGGCTGCCAAGATTTTTTCATATACTCAAGCGACCTTATGCGGGGATTGTGATGACAACTACGACTTGGTTGAGCTCGAAACAAATGCTTCTGTTTTAACATCGAAAATAAATAAACACTTGAATACTCACTCTATGGCGAATTATATTGTGGGGCTAATATTTGGGAACCTATTTCGTTGCAAGTTTTGTATGGCAAACAGAGACTGTCCGCCCCGTGGGCACGTGGATGAGGAATATGTTCTCCTAGGAAGCATTGATAGAAACAAACCAAAAAAAAAGGTGAAACAATTCTTCACGATTAGGTCTTCACTTCATTTCTATTCTGACAGAGTGCTTTGATTATAAAACAAAATTATGGTAATTGGCCCAACTGTAAATGTTACAATTTTGTGTCCAAATGCTCTGATCTATATTACATTAGACTACAACAGTCGATACTGTGCTGCCCAATTAGATTTTAATAAGACGGCGACATTATCCATATACCACTCTATTCGATACATGTTTCTTCGATAACATTTTCTAGTTAATTTGTGGTCCATGTTACGTTAAATATTAAAGTACTTTAACCATAGGTGTTGAAAAGAATGAAGTTCCTAATGATCCTTAGGGCTTTTTATTAGAAATGATAACGCGGCCAGTTAGAGATAGAGATAGAGATAAAGATAGATAGAGATAAAGATAGATATAGATAGATATATATATAGATAGATAGATAGATAGAGAGAGAGAGCGAGAAAGAGAGAGAGAGAGAGAGAGAGAGAGTAAGAGAAAGAGAGAGAAAAGAGAAAAACAACTATAGATAAGAAATTGTTTCATGGAAGGGACTAAAAATTTGCGAAATTTCTTTAACGTGTCAAAATGTCATTAATATGAAGCGTACCATGTCGACGTGGGTGGTTGGGTTTCTTATACGCTCTCGTATGCGAACTTTTATTATTAACATGCAAACACCATTTTTATCTTTATATGAAACATTTTGTTTTTATCCTCTTTCGTTTTTACACCGTTAATAAAAACTCATAATATCATATTATTATGTGAATATATAAAGTTGTTGAACTTATTCCGAAGCAAAGATAGCGTTTGCAGAACAGAACAGAAACAGCAACGACTTTCAATATAAGCAACAGCAGCAGAATGAAAATGAAAGAAAAAAAAAAAAAAAAACAAAGTCATTTAAAGTTATTTTTATTATTTTTGATATTAATTTGAATTTAGATTTCCCGCGTGTAAAGTTTCTCTCACATTGTCTTCTATTTCTACTTCAGTCTTTCTCATCGCTTATCTCTTTTCCCTGCCATCGCTTGCCATTCCCAAAGAGTGAAATAAAAATTCAAAATTAAATGCGATGACAATAACGGAAAACGCAGACACGGACTTCCGACTGAGGCAAAAATAAAATTTGTTGCAAAGCATGAGAAATACAAAAAGTAACAGCAACAAAAACAATTGCAATAAGAAGAAAAAGTGCCTCATGGTAAAATGACTCCAAAGGGACAATTTTCAGTCTGTTCATGGTGCGTTTGCCATACTTAGCGTTCACAATGTATATCCAAGTAATAGATAAATTGAGACTTTTGGCTTCTTACTGAGTGCATCGCACATACAATACATACATGCAATAACGCACATATATATGCATACATATACAACTATTTACACAACTACGGATAAGTGTACTTTCATGCACATATATATATATATATATATATATGTTATTTTGTAAGCTTTTGACCTTCGCTAAGTGCGGGATTAGCACAAAAAATGTTTTAGCAGCACCGGTTTGCGCGTGTGTGTGTGTGTGTGTGCTTGTGTGTGTATGTATGTAGGCATACGAAATTATTTTTAGAACGTAGAAACGTTATCATCTTTAGAATTTTTATTCAGTTCCGTTTACACAGACCCATGGAGGCCACGTTATAGAATTTGTTCATTGTTCTTGTTTTCATGTTTGCGATCTTTTTTTTTTTTTCGTGTTCCTTAAAAGACGAGAACAGCAATCTTCGATTATATTCGTACGTTTCCTGCTGCAGTGAAAGCTTAAAAAATAAAATTTCATAACATCCGTAATTTTGTAGCAATTTTTCTACCACTTTTTTTTTATTTTTTTTTTTTTTTATTTCTACATTTCATTTTGTATCATGTTTTTCTTTTTCTTTCAAAAAATATTTTAATGAATGCCTCGTAAAAGAAGAAGCGGAAAGGTATGAGTTCTTACGTATATATAGTTACAATATTTCTAATTTATAAGTTAATGCCTCAAGGGTTAAATTGGTCGCATTATATAAATAGCAGTCATAGCGAAAGAAGCAAACAAGAAATATGAAAATAAAAAACAAAAAAATAAAATAAATAAATAAATAAATAAAAAGATTAAGCTAAGGGAGTTATGTAGGACCAGGTCTTTCCACTTACACCATTATTACGATTAGAAAGAAAAAAAAAAAAAAAAACGTTATGGATTTAATACGCAAGCCTGTTAGTATTACGACATCATGAAAACCTAGGTAAGCACATTAGTACATAAAAGGGTTGGCAAAGTAGACCGTAAGGAGACTTTAGAAACAAAATATTCCTGCGAAATTTTCCTGCATTATTTTTAATTGACTTTTAATGTGCCAAAGATTAAATTAAATTTTAATGCGTCTAATGAATTTCTTGTTCTAACTGACATTTTCAGACTTTCGGTTATCAATTCAATCTCTCGGCTATATGTCCACTTGCAAGATGAGCATTTTCAAGCAATTAAAACCAATTAATTAAGCAAACAAAATGATATAAAAGTAAGCGTGTGGGTTAACAGGCATGTCATGACCATTTTAACATGTTGCGGTTGCTCACAAATATGTGCGTTCTTGATGTTTGCATCGTAGGTGTAACAAGTCGATATATGGCATGTCATGTCAGTACATATTCGTTGCGTAAAATTGCGTAAATTAAGGCATCTTCATATATCAACCCGTAAATCAAAGGCTTTTATAGGCGCAGGTAGGCAGGTGTTACCAGTGAAACGATGAAACGAACACACTTTTCTTTTGTTATTCAAAAAACGAAACGATTTGATTCAAGCCATATATATACGTATACCTATATATTATCCCTTTTACATGCTTTTCTATCTCTCTCTCTCTTTCTTTCTGCTCTTTGCTCACATATAAGAGAGGGTTATGATGAAGCCTTTGAGCTCATTGGACTTTATATGAACGGATTGTTGCTGTCGTTTTTTCTTCTCATTTTTTAGTATTTAAATATTATTTATAGAAGCAAAAGAACACAGCAGTTACCTGAAATTGTTGTTTAGCAGCCAGAGCATATATAAAACGCATGGCTAAACTACATTATATGCACTTGTGCTTGCCTATCCAGCTTTCTGCTGGCTACCTCGTTACTTAGTTGCTTCGTTTTAAATAATTAGAGCAGAGAATAATGTTTGTTTATTTTATTTACATATTTTTCATATTGATTCATGGTTTATATTGATCATGATTTTATTGTGTAATGCGTAAAACCTGAAGACATTATTTGAAAATATATGAGATCCCGGCGTGTACACGAGCAATTAAGAAACGAAAATAATCAATTAATCCAGCTTATAGCTTTTCCTTATACTCCTTCTTTACTCGTTCTCTTTTTTCTTTTATACATTTCCAAGCACACACACATACACACACACACACACAAGTTCAGATATTAAGATACTATTAATGTTTTCTGATGAGGTGTTTCCATCTTATCAGTATGTAAGTGCAATACGCTGAAAGCGATTTTGTGACCGAAAGAAAGTTGCATCTAATCAATTGAAACTATATGATGGATAATATAGAAAATATATTTACGGATAAGTTGTTGCATTAACTGCAAGTTTTTAAACTCGTGGCCACAGGTTCATTAGGTTGAGCCGTTTTTTTTTTTTTTTAAGTTGTTTGCTGCAGATTTATTGCTATATTTTTTGGTGGAGACTAGGCTCACTACCTTCTTCCCAATTCTTTCGAATAGCAATTAGACCGTTGTTTGATGAGACTTTATTCCTAATGAAAATTTTACATTAAATTAATTTACTATATGATAATGAGTTAAATAATCGAATATTTGTTACGTCTACTCTTTAAGGTTACTAAGCAACAACTTTGACAGGAATATTCTGCCAAATGGTAATCAAACAAAACAGATACTTTCACGGCAAACACTTGACGTAATAGTTCAAAGAAAGCCCACCTAAGATTAGGACATTATATGCGTGTAATTCATTACACATTGTTCTACGTACGCACTGGGCGTCGTACACGTGGGCGTTATTCGAAGAATAATTAATGGTTAACATCTTTCAAAATATTATCGTCTTATTCAACACATTAGCGGATCTGGTTTTCTTCATTCTTCCGCAGTAATGATGATGATAGTAATAATGAAAATAATGATAAATAATTTGCAAAGCAACTTAAAATGATTTAATAGACTTAAGATAGAGTCATTTGTTCAGTTTTCCTGTAGTCTAGCTCTCAATCTCTTACTCACCTGTGCGATTCTTAATTTAAAGCATCAAAATCCCAAAAACATAAAGCACTACATATAAAATTCGTTCATAAACGAACCCAAACAAGCCTATTACATACATATTATAGTAGGCAATATTCGTAATATATTCGTCAATACATTTTACACATTACGCAAATATAATAATTGTTTTGCTTTTTCGAATGATACGATGGCAGGGTCTAGTAGCTATCTGATCTCTAATTCGCACTCAACGTGTGTTGTTAAATTCTGTCCAATTCTGTCCAGAGCAGTTTCTGTTACTTACGGTGTTCGGCAGGTTAGTCTAGGCATCGTGGACCACTTTTATTTATATTATTTGCAAGTGACCTCCTTGAGTCCATTCCAACATTCCAATGTTTGTGTTTACGGATGATGGTAAACTTTCTCGCTTCTTTTACCCATTTTATGGTGTTAAGCTTCTTCAGTCTAGTATATACCCTGGTGTGTGACTAACGAGATGGTTCTAAAGGCAAAAAAATAAGAAGTAAGAAGTTGTCGTTTGCTTGGATTAATATGCTGCCCTCCTCTTATAGCATTGATGAGCGCATTCTAGAAGACATGTTGAACCTTAAAGATTTGGGTCTTGCTTTCGTCTCTAAACTTCTTGATATCCTTATCGCAATTGCTGGTAATAAACTAAAATCTCTCCTTCGGTATATAAAGGTTTGATCTAAAGAATTTTAATTACCCCTATGTTAGCAAAGGCTTGTATAGCCTGCGTTTGAGTACGCAGTACGCGCTTCGTTGTCTGACTTCATCGATATCGACACAATGTTGATCTTCTTGAGTCTGTCCAACGTGACTTTTGATCATTTAGTTTGCATGATTTAGGATGAGATTCCGTCTTGCCTTTCCCATCGTACGAAAACCGAGACTGAAACACCCACCTTAGAGAAACGATGTGATATGTTGGGCGTAACGAATTTATTTAAGCTTATAGAGGGTGACGTTCATTTACCTGCGTTATTAGAACGCATTCGTATCGGGGTCTCAAGAAATTTTGCTCTTTTGACGCTAGCGCAATGCCGAGCAAATTATGGATTCTTCAATCCATTTTGGGTAACGTGTAAAATGTTCAATAATTATTACCACTTACCCGATTTCTCGCTTATGTCCGCTAGTATAACTTATTACCTAGTTTTGGCAATTTTGCTCAAACTCAGATTAACGAATACACCTCATAATCAAATTCTGTCTTCTTGAACAACATTGAACAACATGTCTGTAGTACATGCGCTATAAATTCGAGTTTTATTGTATGTGCACAAGTACTTGTAGGTCTCGTTCAGATTATAAATAACTTTGGCTCTCCCCTCATTTACTATAATAAGTTATAAGACTACGGATGGTTGCACGTCAGCATACATCCTCATATCCCAAGAAGTTGTTTCATTCAATTCTGTTGCATATTAGTTCGCTCGCGTATTGTTCAATTAAGTTCTATTTTAGTCTATATTCGACTGGTGATATTATTTGCAGCGGAACTTAGTTAAAAAAACACAATCAAAGTTAAAATCATTTAAGTGAATCGGTAGATACCAAATATGTTTCGAAAGTACGTTAGAGTTTGAGGAGCAACAACCTTTGTAATTTTGTCGGCAATTATCTCGTTTGTGCATAGGTGTTCCAAAGCAACTTCTTTGTGTCGACTTTCTGTCCGATATATTTGACTTTAATGATCAGGTGTTTCTTTCTTGGCGAACTTGTGAACCGCTCTTGTTGTCCTAGCACTACCGCATGCTTTTGTTACTCTTAGGGTTGAGTTCAGCTTCTAGGCGTCTCTACTAACCAAACCGATTCTTGGATAGCAACAGTTAATGATGTGAACTTGGCTTCCGTCGAGGATAATGTCACTGTGTTTTGTTATTTTATTTCCCATGAGACCGCACCCGATTGGTGTATAAACACATAGCCGATTGTAAATTGCATTAGCCTTTAATATCATCTTTCTTTGACTTTTTGTACACAATGCGTTCGTTTATCGATTGTGCCTTTCAAGTGCCTTATTGTATGTTTGACTGCTTTCCAGTGCGGTTCACCGGCGTTGGTTCCATATCGACCAAACAAATTGATTGCATTAGAAATGTCTTGTCGAGTACTATGTGCACCAAATAGCAGGCACCCAATCGCCTGCACTTTTACTTTCTTCATCTTGCCAGACACGTTCTGGCTGAGAATTTCTGAGTATGGTCCGTTAGACTCACTCATTCCAAATTGTACCAAGCTACCTGCTATGTGACGTAAATGATTAATTTTGATAGGATCTTAGTTTGTGGTGATTTTTGTACGAAGCACTGAAGATACCTCTGCCTTATCTTTCATATCAAAAATTTCAGGCCAGCTTGGTTTTCAGCGGTCCAAGACACTTCAAGTTGTTTGAAAAAAAAAAAAGGCCTTCGACGTAACCACGTAACCACGCCACGTACTACTTTTGTTAACCATTAACTTTGTGATAAACGCATGTGTTCACTTCGCGTCTTACGAGACAGGTCGGGAAAGGTTTCCCTAAAGTCGATTTCTTCGCGTAAGAACAAATCATTAGATGCCCGTCTCTTTTCGTTTTAAACACCGACTTTGACTTCATAGCTTTTCCAAGTGCCGGTAGGCTTGTCAGCACCCACCCACATATTATTTCAAAGACTCGATCTCCTCTTTCAGGGCAGCTTTCTGTTCGTCTCAGTTTTTTGACGACATCGCATCTCTTACATTGCTTGGATCATTGGAAACAAATTTTATTGCACAAAAGTTTTTTGATTATTCATTCCTGTTGACTGTGCGATTTGCATTCATAGGAATATTTTGTGCTCCATACGCATTGCAACCAACCATCAAACTCATCGTGATCGCTTTAATCTGATTCATGTTCAGCTTGTGCACAGCACGCATTTGATTCAATCGATCTAATTTCAGGAATTAATTGAAACGCGTTACTGCCTAACCGCTCAAATTATTCAATTTCAGGTGTTGTTAGTTCAATGTCATTGCAGCTCCCCCCTGAATTAACACTGACGTAACTTTGCAGCACATTTGGGTTACAAAAATCGTTACCGCCATTTAAATTCATTTCGATGTCTTCCAAAAACACTACATCACGACTCATAATTACACCTTTGTCTTCAGGACTAAAGAAGGTCTTAGCAGTATAATGAATTTGACAGATTTTGTATTCAGCCTACGACGTTTATCTTGAGATATGTGCACGAGGGAAGGGCACATAAAAACTCCTAAAAATTTTAAATCAAGACGGCGACCCGACCAAAGCGAGAGACAGTGTTTATTAAATAATACGCTGCGGTGGCAACTTCAACCCAAAAGCGATGATAAAGACCGCTGTTATTGGGCATACGCCTAACACGTTCTATAAAGCGTCGATTTATTTTTTTTGCCCATTGAACCGTTTCGCTCTGGGGAATACGGGCACGTTCTTTGGTGAAGAATTTCGTTGTCCAGTGGGAAACGTTCAAAACTTCTCTTTATATACTCAGAACTTTTCAACGCTGGTTTTCAGCTATTTTTTTAAATTCCGTGAATTTTTCAAGAACATTTGTGCCCTTTTAAGGAGATAAGGAAATAATTTTCTGCAGAAGTAATCTACAAATGTGACTAAGAAGCGCATAATAGAAAATGAACTAACATTAAGTGGCCGAATAAAATCTGGAAGTACTGGGCCTGATAAATGTGTAGTTCTAGCCGCCATCTTCTTTACTTCGTTTCGTGGTTCGTTTGCCCATAATACACACTACACAGGGCCCTTTGCTTTCACTTTCAAAATGGATACCAAAAGTAGATTTTTTTACTTCATTTAAATTTTTATGACAAATGCGACCCATTCTTGTATGCCATAAGCCGAACCCTTCTCTAGCTATGAAGATGTTTTTATTTGTGGTGCGAAACAAATAATGGTAAACCGTAGCGGAACTAATAAATGTACCGGTTTTGTTCAGAATGTTGTGGTGTGTTTCCCCTTCAAATATAACTTTTTTACCATCTTTAGACGATTGTCTCACAAAAACAAGATTTGCACACAAGTTAAGTACATACTCAATGTTTCTTACTGTTACTGCTCTGTTGATATCTTCATTTTATTAAATATTTATGTCGACGTCGTCCGCCCCCCCCCATTCAATGTGTAATTCATTTTCATTAGCAACAACAAGATTTTCATTATCTGTGTACGCTGTGTACGTTACAGTATCTATGCTGTGTACTATAATATATGCATTATGTATGTTTTTGGTTACACATATATAACTGCCGTTGCTTATCGTGCGGTTGCTAGCGCCCCTGTCAACATACGAACACCTGAGAAGCATTCGCTGCAATACGTGTTGATGAAGCATTTTTCTTTGCTTTCTTTCTATCCCGTTTCCTATTACTTTTGTTATGTTGTTTTTGTTTTGGCAATTAGAAAAGAAATTGTGCCCAAATTCTTTACAACTACAGACTGAATTGGATTTTTTTCCTTGCAATTCTTCGTATGCTATGGAGCTTCTCTCGCCGAACTCTGAGTGTCAAATTTTAGCGTCTTAAAGAAATAGATTTTTTATTACATCAACAGTCAGCTTGCTTTTGGAATTTTCGACGACCATCATGACCAGCGATTTAAAATCATCCGATAATCCGGCGAATATTAATGATGCTGCCATCAGCTCATCATCTATATTAAATCGTGTGTTCTTAAGTTTCAAGGTAATTATCATCAATTCGTTCACGTGCTCCTGGATTGAATTACTTTCGAACTTTAGTTTTATGTTCATCAGGTGCTTGAGTAATTCCTCTTTTCCTGTCAATCAGTATTTTCATATCCAACCACCTATCAATGTGTCGCAAGCTTCTTTTGCTGCTGCACCTGTCGCAAAATGTCCCCAATTACAGAGATCCACCACATTAATGTGATTATAGCATTTTGCCAGCAAACCTTGATAACCGGACAAGATTTCACCTGTTCCTCCCATCAATTAAACAACAGCTCCAACAAAAAGTTTATTCGCAAGGACTCCCTATGTCACTTCTTCGCTTCTCGAAAAGAAAGAATTTTTTTTGTTTTTTTTTAAATACCTTAACCTTAACTGGTCTAAAACACACGCGACATGTGTACCATAGCTTGTGGCAGAGTTGAAGCAAGTGGTATAAGAACATGCTTGTAATGAGAATTGTGTGCAATAAAGGGCACGAGCTATTCCATCTTCATTCGACAACAACAAAACCCGTAATAATATTAAGAGTTTGTAGGAGATTGACTGCGAAACTTTAACTAAATAGTTGACGTGGGCATAATTCGCTACCGAAAGACTATTAAATGGATTTTAAACACAAAACATCTTCTTCGTTTGATTTGTCAATATTTAGATCATAACTTGTCTCGATCTCGCTTGAAATGAATGTTCATTTGGTTGGAGCAATTCGATCATCGATATCTTCCTAACGAATTTTTGCCGACTATTTAGGACACGCATTTCGTCCTCTTACTTTTTCGAAAATAAGAAAGTGAAACTCGTAGATATATATGGAGAGATAATCGTTTTTTCTTCCATATTCAAAACATAATCTAACCGGCTTTACGTTAAAAACGCTTTTATTTATTTTTACTTTTACTTAGCATTTGGCGCTCTACAGGCTCGGGATATAAGTGAATCGATCAAGATATGCTAAAAAGTGACTATCAATAGTTCGCTTATACGTATTAAGAGATTCTTAAATAATTGCAAATGATTATCAATCGGTAAAGAAACAGGAAATTTATTTTTAGCAAATACACGTATTTGTGTTTAGTTTCGTTTATCGATTTCCTAAATGAGGGTTACAATCGACTTGGTTATCTTTACCTTGCATATGCAATGAAATTGAAGAAGAATTCGTATTTATATTCAGGGGGATAGCAAAAAATAGCAAAAAATAGCAAAAAATAGCTTAAAAGGAAATCCTGTTAATTAAAGACCAAGTTAAGTCAACTATATTTACCTAAAAATATTTATGGGTTTATCGAAATTCAAGACTATTCAGCTTAGGCTGCCTGCAAGCACAGATACACACATATACGTATATCATAAATGCAACCACATAAGTAAATGCCGAACAACATTCAATTAACTACAAGAGAAGAAATGCATTCAATCATACTTTCAATAAATACGTTTTAGAAAATCATAAGAGGAAAATCCCCTTAAAACAAGCAACTATGAACCAGTGAGTTTGATGTTTGATTCATCTTAAGCCGAATTTCGGATCATCATCATCAAGAAGATCACTCTCTTCGATTTAGTTAATATATTGGTTATCTTATAATAAAGCGCATCGTGTCATTATTACATATAGAGGGAAGGGGCCTATGGACATATGGCCATAAGGGAGATGCATGTCAAAACATATATATATATCTATGTATTATATATAGACAAAAGAGTCTGCTAGTATTCGAAACACGCAAAGCAACTGAAATCGTTCACAAGCAATTTCAAGCAGTTTCCTTGGCTACGAGATGGTTAAGACGGTTAGAAGCTCGGGTTGTATATAAACGTTAGCGGTTGACTTACTCCTGACTATTTTCAAAGTGCAATTACTTAAATTAACTTAAAAAGATTTAATTGCAATTTTTTCGATCTATCGAACAGACAGACCAAATGAAAGCCAGTCAGGGAGTTATGGGAGTTACATTACAAAAAAATGTTACAAGTAGGACAAGGAAATTTGTTTACTTAATTCTCGTAATAGTGAATGTAAAGAGAAATTGTTTTACCAAGAACTTACACATGATGAAATTGTTCACATATTCGAACATATTGCTGCATTTATCTACTCGTACATACGCATATATGTAAGTGAGTGCCTTTATGTGTAAGCATGAAACTGGGAAATTGGTTTACCACAAAAGTTTGTCATTACTAGTGTATGTATGTATAAGATGAGCACGTTTCAGTATTCTTTCCTATTACAACCACTCCCAATAGCCAGTAGCCGGTAGCTTGGGAGCAGAAATGAAAGTAAACTTTTTGTGGATTTTGATTCACATAATTTCAATCCAATGACATATAAAACTTTATCACCAACCTCAATATAGTACAGTAGTTGGTCAGAAGCACCTTATGCTTTGTTTTCAAAAAATTTTTCTGTTCTCTGTAGTATTTTTGTATTGTTTTTCTTTCAAAAATTTCATCAGAAAAATTACTAAAAATCTATTTTTACGAATTTTTCTCTTATTTCACATCACAACTTCAAATAAACCGAGTAAGAAAATTATATTCAGCTTTAACCGAATCTCTTATACCCACCACCTTAACTTAAAAATCTTGAAAAAAATATAAGAAAAAAAAAAACTAAATTTCGATGCCATTTTATACTGATAGCGTGGCCTCACCCATAGGATACATACAAAAATATTTACCTTCTATCTTTCACAGCCTATGAGCAATGAGCAAGACGAACCAATTCTTCTGAATGTTGCGGCTTATTGGCAATATCTAGTTGTGCGAAAAGGAAAGTGTTTCCCACGAACGGACAGCTGGACAAATAAACACAGGGACAATAGATAGGAGAGATAGAAGGGTGGACGGACTGACAGACAGAGGGACATGCTTAGATCTATTCAGATTTTGGTACTGATCAGTGACACGTATAGTTGAATTTCTAAAGCTCTCTACTGGACGTTGGAATTGTTTTGACGAAATAAATTTACTTCCAACCTTCGGTGATGAATATGAAATGAAAAATGTATGATAATTGTCGTACGTGTTTTTGTATGCAAGCACGCACTGTGTCGTACACACGCTAATACAGTAGATAATGTAAGTAGGAAATAGATGTGCATCACACAGGCAGATGCACGAACAGATAGAGACAGCAGGAGATGGGAGATGATCAGGATGAAGTTAGCAAGAACGGCAATAAAAGTACGCATTAAACTAAATGATGAAGGAAGTGAAACTTTTTTTGGAAAATCTATATAAATGACTTTGCACAGTTGTTGCTTACAACAACAAAAAACACCCTAATACACTCGCATTCGATTTGGCACCTTCGAGATGATAAACGCTTCTAGTAGTAACTAAATATTGTTATTTATACTCGCTACATGCCAGTTATCAATGTAAAACCGTGACGTGTAGACGTCAGATTTTCCGTCCATATAGACGTTTCAGATTTTCGATTTTTGTAGAATCAAACTGTAATGAAGTTGGGATTTACTTAAAATGCGAGGATGTTCTACCACAAGTTTAAAGCAATTTTAGGACTTACGATCTTCAAGGTCATTAAATATTTCATCAGGCAATATATTCCAACAATAACGTAGGTCGAAATTACGTGTTCAGATTTCATTCTTTAGTCTTCAAAAAGTCATCGTTTTGTCGCATCATCCCAAAAAATCATTCCGATACTAAGAACGGATAATAAAATCTCACCCATTTTCGATATTCATTTTCTTATTGATCTTCTAAGAAAGTCTAACAGAAGTGTCGATGCTATTGTAGGCCTATACTATAATTGAGTGCACCTTGTCGTATGTGCGTGGAAGATTGAGTTTGCTAGACCATGTGATAATAAATACATTAATTTCCGTGCTAATAATTTCAAGAGCATTTTGCCAAAAGTGAATCCATTCATCGTACTTTGGACGCGATAATTGCATTGAACGGAATATCGCATTCCGCTTCTTAATAAAGGTTTTATAGGCTGCAAAAGCGATTTTACGATATCACGTTCGTTTACATTAATATTTAACATGTGACCAGAAACTCCTTTTCCTGACTAAAAATTCAAATACTTTACGCTTTTTGTTTTTGAAATTTTCGTGAAGAAGATCGATTAACTTTCTTGCTTCACTAGACAAAGATGTCGCATTCTGAAGCTCTTGAAGATTTGCAATAACTCTTTATACCCATCCCCGAAGGATGAGGGGCATATTCATTTTGTCACACCGTTTGCAACACCCAGAAAGAAGCATCAGAGACCACTCACTCAAACTATGTATATTCTCGATTAGCATTAAATTCTAAATCGATTTTAGCATGTCTGTCCGTCTGACCGTCTGTGCAATGTCTGTTATAAACATTCTCTTGGCCGCCAAAAATGAAGCTATTGACTTCTTGCACGCAGTTGCAATAATATTGAAAGTGGGCCAAATCGGCTGAAGGACATGTTCACAACACCGCATAAAATGAGAACACGTCTGCTCAAAAAAAAAAAATTTGACAGCCATCAGTTTAAGGTTATTTGAAATGGAGCGGTATGCGAGAAAGCAATGCGTTTTCATTGTTGAACAATATTTCATAATTAATGAAAGTTCGGAGACCTCAGTTCGGAAATTTTGTATGAAATATGGTCACTTTAATGGCTTCGTTATCGTTAACATGGCCGCATTTGGAGTTCAGAGAACACACATGTGATTGTCGAAAAACAAATGTATCCTCACCGTGTCATTGTTTGTTGCCACTTACGCGCTGGAGCCATCATTGGACCATACTTCTTCGAAAACTGGACGGGTCAAGCAATGAGTGTTACTGGTTTTCGATAGCCCAGTTCTTTCTGCCTAAATTGATGATGATATTGATGTGAACGACATCTGGTTGCAACTAGACGGTGCTCCACGCCATACATCCCGTGAAACAATTCAGTTACTGCACGAGATGCTCCCTGATCGTGTACTCTCTTGTTTCGGTGGTCAGAATTGGCCCCTCGGGTCATGTGATTTAACACCACTGAATTACTTTCTATGGAATTATTTGAAGTCAAAGGTCTATACGAATGAAAGCGCAACCACACGAGCGTTAAAGGAGGATAAAAGAGTGCGTATGTGCCAGCAAAACCGGAGGCCGGAGGCCATTTGCCCGATGTGCTATTCAACATTTAACCCTATCCAATATATATTATGAATCTATAAACAAATCACAATTAAAAAAAAAATAATTTTGTTTTCTATTGAATTCAAATCTTGCGTAAATTTTGGTATACCGGATATATGTTAGGGGGATCCATAACTAATCAATTATTTTGCATTCATAGACAAAATGTTTTTTTGAAATGACATTTTTATTGTTTAATCGTTTATGTAACCACCGTCGTTTGCGATGACTTGTTGCCGTCGTTCCTGCAAAGGTTCAAGCCCCCCTCTTGAAAAAGTGGGGTGGGCGTGACTCAAAATATAACTCAAGGTGCGTCTGGACATCGGATAAGAAATTAAAATTTTTATTTCGTAACGAATGCTCCAGCGACCTGAACAGATGGTAGTCCGACGGTGCTAGGTCTGGAGAGTGTGGAGGGTGCGGTAGAACTTCCCAGCCTAACTGCTTAATTTTCTCTTGAGTAATCTTCGCTTCATGAGGACGGGCACTATCTTGTTGGAGTATCACACCTGTTCTGTTCACTAAAGCTGGTCTTTTTTCTATGAGTGCGGACTGTAACCGTTGTAATTGTTGACAATACAGGTCAGCAGTAACTGTCTCCCCAGGTTTCAATAGTTCGTAAGGCACTATACCGGAACAATCCCACCAAATACACAATAACACCTTCCTCCTTGGAAGAGGTCTCCCGTTTGCAGACAACCATTGTTTCGCTCGTTTTATGTTATCATAAAGAATCCATTTTTCATCTCCAGTTA